>BOPP01000070.1:1105989-1121576 GCA_017312745.1 Gryllus bimaculatus | reverse complement strand
AAGAAGGAAAGGACAGATTTCTGATGAAATAGAAAAAGCTTTAAATTTTAATTTGAAAAATCTATTTATTTTGTAAAAAATTTGAAAATGTATTGAAATTGAAAAAAAACGGAGAAAAATTTTCAAAAACCGGAGATCGGAAATGAAGCTCAAAAACCGGAGTCTCCGGTCTAAAACCGGAGAGGAGGGCAACCCTAGCAAATTGACTCTTTGACTTTAGGAACATACCTACAACAATGAGAGCTTGTGTTACTAACAACAATGAGCGCTTTATACAACAGCTATAAAGCTCAAATTGACTCTACGTTTTGGTTAGAAAACGTTTGTATGGGAAAAAGAAAAAGGCTGTTTTTAGGTTTTTTCGGCAATTATTCGAATTTTTCTCGACGTAAAAACCATCCTTGAACTTCAACGAACATTTTAAAAAAAGAATTGCCCAAATTGGTCCAGGCGTTGTTGAGTTATGCGCTTACCAACACATTTTGCGATTCATTTTTATATTATAGATATATAACGTATTATGTTATAACTGATTTGGTCTGCAATCCGATTTATTTTGAACTGCGTTAAGTCACGGTCTGTTATGGTAACGCGTTTGGAACTTAGAATAAATTTTGGTTATTTCGTGAGCCACGACAGTCACCAAAAGTCAAAATTGAATTAATTTTTCTTTCGTGTAGTAAATTCTGTGAAAATTGTCTATACACCGTGAGTCGCATCTAAAACCATAGACCTGGCATTACAAATTGCACAAAATTATGTGTTAAATACAGAACTCAATCCATTTTTATGCAGTTACGTTTCCATTAAGATATTAAAAAAACTATCGAGTTCAGTCTAAGTACTGGTGGAAATGGCTCAGTGGCAGCATCTCCGTTGTCTGTGCAATATTGCTGATCCAGGTTTCTAGGTTTCAGTCCCGACAGTGACGGATTTTCGACACTGGCCATACACCTAGGACGAACCAGCCACTGTCTGGAGAATTCTAGGAGTCGGCTTATGTAATTGGTAGTTTTTTGTGTTTTTTTCCGATCACCAGACGAATGCCTAAAAAATACTTTAACAAAGAGTTCTCAGAGAGAGCACGATCGTTCCTTCGCCATCTTTACACCCCCAAACACAGTCGCACTATACTACTACACACGCAGAGGGACCAGTCGAAGCTTGTAGCTTGTTACAGTCGGGACGAATCCCCTCAGGAAGATACCTGAGGGGGGATCTCTCAAGCCGACGTGTAGGGCGGCACCGAATATTTTGTTTTACCGGTGAGAAATATGGCCACATCCCGAATATAACATGAGCACACTTACGGGAGTAACGTCCTAATTAGTTGACGCGCTCAGAAACCACATAATCAATCAATCACAACATTGAAATGGTTTTTAACGATGACAGTTTCGTTTTGGTGCATAGGTGGGGTGAGGGGTGGGGAGGGCTGGAGACGGAGTCAGGCAGCGCTGGCGCTGGCGCAGGCGCCTGAGCCGGCCCTCGGGGCGGCGGACGCCGACCAGGCGGGTGCGCAGCTCGCATCTGCAGTTTCCGGACGGCGCGGCCCCTCCTCAACATTATTGTCGGCGCACAGGCGGTTTCCGAGGGCGATGACCCCGCGCCCGCTCCTTCACCTACCCCATCTCGGCGTCACGCCTCTCCCGGCCCCGTCGTCCCGTCGCAGAGAATCTTCTCGTACTCACCCGTCTCGTATATTCCGACCGTCTCATCAAAACACTTGAAATTTTGGCAGTGACAAACTCCCGAAAACCTCTCTGAAGCAACAAGTGAGCATAAGATGCTTGCCGCAAAAATACTGAAAGCATTCGAGGACTACTCGATATTTCCAGTCAATAACAACTGATATGTTTTTCGCCCAGTACCGTACATTGAAAACCATTTCGCCTCTCCAGTTATTCGACGTGCGTTCGGCGGTCGGGTGGACAGGTGGCTGCCGAGGTCTTTGCCCTTGCGCCCGTGTTTTGCACACCCCATCTCCCCAACATGCGTCTGTCCCCGCTTCTTTATCGCACATCTTACTCTTGCACACATTACAGCAAAACCCGAGAAGCAGCAAAGCTCGCGGAACGGTTTGACAACATCATCCCCGTCGGACATAATATGCTCGACGCAAAAATCTCGCCACTTCGATAAAATTTCCGTGTTTCAATATTCATTCCGTGGCTATTTGCAAAAAGTTAATACCTCCGCTTATTGTACATTTGGAGACGTTCGCCATGTGCGTTACGGATTCGCGGAGAGGGGGAGGGTGGCAGAGGTTGACGGACGCTTCCCAGAACTGGCAGAGCGCGGCGCGGCGTTCGAAACTGGTTCCGGGTGCGCCGACGTCACTCCGTGAACCCGCGTCCACCTGCCACCTGGGAGGGGGGGGGGGGGTTCTGCGCCCGAATCGACCGACCGGCCATACTTTTCCGCGCTTTCTGTCGATAGTGTCCATAAAACATTGCGCTCATCAGGTCGCTGTTATGACGGCACCCGAAGAGCTGCGTACATGCCTTACGACGCGCAATTACAAATAATTTATTTGGATGCATGGTCTCCGAGAGAGGGGTGTTTGGCTCGTTGCGACCGTTGAACCATTGGATTTAAAACGCGGAAGAAACAGAAAATGCAATATTTTTGCTTATGTCGATGACGTGCACATGGTTTTACATAGGACCAGTTGTAAATTGAAGAGTAAGCGTCACTACATGCTTACAAAGGAATTTCATGATGGTTGACAGATTGAATTTTCATAATAACCACATTTTGAGGACTAATTAAATAGATTTGCGCAGGATGTTTTTATTCAGATAAATCGTTATTAAATATAATACATAGTGTACCATAAAGTGTGGTTACCTCCTTACGGAGCTTTTTTTCTGCACTTGCTGGTCTATTTTACTTTAAGGTTAAAAGACAGTGCAAAATATAGATCAGGCCTTTTTCTAAATAGTGATTTATTTTAAACATCTTAATATCTGAAGACTACAAAGAAATTTAGGTAAAAATTGTACACAAAGTTACTTCCACCTCATGGGACTTCTTTGGGACAAATTTTATTTCTCTCTGAAATGCAAGAGAACAGGGCTTTGCGAAGAGGGAATTCGTCACTGCTCATTTCTCTCCCCTCGTTTGGCAAACGAAGAGACAAGTCAGTAGTATAAGAAATGTCTTCCGTATGTTGTGATCACATACCCTCTTGTAGAAAGATGGGGGCTAGAGTGATCATTTCCCTTTCAGAATGTTAAAATTAAAATCTTTTCTTTAATTTTAAGTAGTACATTCTGTGTCTATTGCGTACCTTGGTATTCCATCTATACGTCTCTATATAAGCAGCATTAATATTTTTCACCTGAATATATTTTAAATATACTTTTTAAAACATATATATTTGTCCTCTCTAACCCCCTTCGGAGGCTAATGTGGAGACAAACAAATGCTATTTTATTTTCATTTGTATTTTTAATATACTCCTCACAATGCAGCGTAGGTTTCTTTCAATTTTGACGCGCGCATTAGAAATTAGTAATATAGAATGCATAGAACACGTGCTCATTTCTTTCGTTGACTGTAAAAAATATTCAATATTCTGAGAGAAGTAAATATTGGTCAAAAAATATATTTATAATAAAATTAAAAAGAAAATAATTCTCATTAATGGGTGTCCTAATGTAATTTCGTTGTTACTTTAAGTACTAATTTGCGTTGTTCTATTTCTCTACATCTGGTTTTTATCTCATCGCATCATCACTATCATTACTTTTAAAGGAAAATAGTATATCCTGTCTAGTAATGATCAGTCCTGAGAGCCAGAATAAATTTGCGGTAGTGTCGATGATGCATCTCCACTAATACAATAATTTTAAATATAGGAGGAAAATACTCATTATTCAGAGTTCAAAAATCTGAGAAATCCATTCTTCTCTTTGATAATTAAAATTATTAAATGAAATAAATAAACAATGCCTTAAAGGTAGGTTTTTGCCTGGAACATTGGGATGTTTAAATTAATAATATCAATTGATTTGGGAAATAATAAGGAAACTAATAAGGGGAAAGGAGGATAGAAATAAGAAAATAAATTCTAAATAAAAACAAACAAATGATTATTTCTATAATAACTTTAAATTTAAAAATTAAATTATAATATAAATTATATATTAATAGGTGATTTGTAATATTGCATGTTTTTTCACATTTCCTCTTAATGTACATTTAATTATCACACTCAAATAAATAAATAAATAGATCAACTATCTGAGGTTTGCGCTATTTCATGGACTCATTTTCCAGTCAAACCCCGAATAATAAATGTTCTCTGTATTTTGCAAGCCTATTAACTATATGTAAACGAGTCACTTGTTGTGAAACATTTTCCGCAATATTTTGGAACGATACTACCGACGAGTGCATTACATTTTCAAATCTTTGAAAAACCGCCTAAGTCATACTCATAATTGAACATAATAATGATTGATGTAATACTAATTTTTCGTCTATTAATCTTTACACTTGATTTTCCAGTTTCTGGAAGATTTGATGACCAGTTACTGTATATCATTTACATCATACGACTTTAAATAAATAACAACGACGACAGCTTTGGGATTTTATCGTACACGGAAGACGTAAAATAATTCCTTAGGCTGAGTGCATGTTAATATAATAATTTGTTGCGATACCTCTCGATCGACGTGTACATTCCTATTCTTGAATAGTTTTTATTAATTGATATCTTAATTACATTGTCTTTAGCTGTTCTATTTCAAATTGTATTGCAATACCATAAAATAGTATTTCACATATACTCGTTGAATAAATGTACATTTCCAATAATCAGCACTGTCAGTTAAGAGATGCATCCAGAAAGTTAAGTTTTCCTAGGACGTCAACCTAACACATGCAAGGGTAGGCTTCCGCGACTGGATTCAATAGATAATCGGCAGCCGTAGTAGTCCGAAATGTTAGCAACCTTGCCTAGGACGTAGTTTCTTAAACAGGCAAGTATCAAAAATTAAATACAATTTCTTGGATAATTTATTGTACATACAACATATGAAGTACTTCTTTTTCAAATAATCGTCACAAGAATCGTGACATTTGTCATTCAGTGATATCAGTATTTGTATTCCTGTGTCGAAGAAGACTGTCACCTGGGATAGGTGGCAGTGCTTTACAGTGATCTTTAACTCTGTGAAACGCATAATGCTGAATGCTGACCGGATACGAAATTTTTGGAGGTGTAAGAAAAAATGGAAATTCCTCGGGGAAGTCCATATACAGATAATATGGTGGATAGTTTTGTCTTTCAACGTCCAGGAAGGGTTCAAATAATAAAAGTTCTAAATGATGAACAGTAACTATTTACCTGAACACATATAGAGGGGAAAATCAAACGGGTCGTTGACAGTGACCATTCATTATATGCGACTGTTGCACTTGGTATTAAGGAAATAAAATACAAATATTTCTATAGTTTTCCAATGATTAGTACTATTCAAAGCAGAATATTACTGTAGTTCATTGAATTTGAGAGTTTAGGGACATTCCATTGCTCATTAAAGATGGTCCGAGGTGAACGACCTCGCCAGTCAAACTAACAGAACACACAAGGGGTGCATGAGAGTAATCATAGAGTGGGTGCCAAGAGGAAGAAGTGTAACCGTAGGTCCTTCTGTAGCTCTGCTGGCATACAAACAGCTCAAGCGCCCAGTTGTTCATTAGGGAGAAGAACGTAAATAGTGTGGAAGGACAGGTTTCTTTTTGATGAAACCGTTACGGACTTATAACGAAATACAATTAATGAGAGAAATTACTGATGTCTAGCAACATATTGACGCGCGTGCTAAGAATGTGTTTTCACGTAAGTACCGAGAATTCTAGTACCCCATATCAACAGACATTTAAAAAAAATGATGCGTATGAATTTGCGGCTAGAATATTATCTTACAAATTCAAAAAACTGCTAACAATACGACATTTATATTATGTAAAACAGTTAGTAGACAAAGCACCTTGAAACATGTGATAGGTCACAATACCAAATTGTATTAACTAAACTCAATATTCAATGTATGTGCATGGTTATTGAAAACAGAATAAAGTGAAGAAGGGGAAAATAATGATAGACAAAAATGTTGAGGAAATTTGAGGGATATCTCGATAACAAGAAGATTTTCTTAACTGTATTGTCAGCATGGTCCGCATAATCTCAATAATTTTTGATCTGTTAACTCAGCCTCTTCCAGTTTACATTCTTTATAAGCCCATTACATTTAGTACTACTTCATTTTAAAGATCTGAATCATATTCTGCCTGCATATTCATTTCTGAAATAGTAACTGTCGTATTCATTTGTATGAAGTAGTTCAGCATAGCCAATAATAATTATGGCTTAAACGATTCTACGCCTTTTTCAATATCTTAAAATAATTATTCTTTTAACATATAGATGAAGATTATTCAATCCATATTTATCGACGATGAAACTATCTCAACCGGCAAAGTGGATGTTATAAAGTCTGGAGAAGTCTGGAGTGTTCGTAAATAATGTGAGCAAACGGAGATGGCAAGAATTTGTGTACTAACTCCAGCTCTTTAGAGGAACTTGTAAACCCTACGCGACTGAAGAAGGGGAACATGGGGGGTCATGAGCACAATGAAAATATACACGATTTCATATATTTTAAACGAATGTAAATATGTTTCTAAAATAAGTATTATTTCCGTGAATTTGTTTTAATAATATGAACTATGAACATATTGTGATGAATAGTTCAAAGTATCGCAGTTTAAATTCAAACCGTGTCTTTCACTAACTAGAGGTGCTATAATAGTACGAACTTTACCCCCAATTTTCACTCAAAATCGCGCGAAAAATACTCAAATTTTCGAAAAATTGTACACGACCTTATATCAAAATCTATCTTTAAGGAACAGATTTAATCAAGGAAAAATATCTTCATCTTTAATATTTTATTTATAAGAAGACACCGAACAAAAATTTGTACTTTTGCAATTTTGGAAAAATCAGGTTTTCAACGAACGTGAGACATGCATCATTTTTCTTAAATTTCCTTCACACTATACAACAAAAAAAAGCAAAAAACGACGGAGTCACTTTTTTAAATTTTGAAAATGTCCCAGAGGTATTCTAAAGTATTTCCCAAAATTGAAATATCGGTTTCAAATTCAAGGAGCCGCGTCATCAGCCAGATCGATTAGAGAATATTAATTTTCGAGAAAATCTGATGAGCGGTTTAGTCGCTGTGGTGTCCACAGACGAACGGACAGACAGACGTTTTGCCGTCCTTCCATTTTTCGGTAACAAGGCCCCGAAAAACATTGATTGGGGCTACACCATGTGTTAGATTTTTTTTCAATTTAGAAACTGGATTTATCCACTTTTTTGGTACTAGGGCTGTGTAATAAGCGTTTTCGGCCAAAAATTCACCGCTTTTTCGCGCAGCGTTACATAATGATCTCTCTACGAAGTAGACAGAAAATAATACTTTTACTTGAAAGATTTATGAAAATAAAGTTATATGTTGTATTTTTGTTAATTTAGAAATTGAATGAAATTTAAAAATTGAAGGGTTATATTATATTATATTATATTATATTATATTATATTATATTATATTATATTATATTATATTATATTTATATTTATTAATTTATATGTTAGTATTATATATAATTTAATTATAGTTATAGGTGTACTATTATATTAGATTATATTGATGATTTACTTATTTATTTGCTTAATTCACTTGAAGTGTGTTTTCAACGATAAGTGCTATGCGGTGTTGAAAATGTTCTCTTCATAAAGCCCGCCAATTTAGCCATGACCTGATCTATCTAAAGTGGTTTTAGTACCGTGCCTTTAAACGATCAGGATCAAAACTGTCCGTTGTATTCTGTTCGGTTATTCCATCGGCAGTTCTGTATATCTGTGTCTGTTGAGACACGGTGTGTCTCCAGCAGAGACGCGACGCTATCGTCATGTAGACGCGAACTGTTGTCTCATTCGTTGTCTACTAGTCTATGGTGGAGCGGATAGGTACAAAGTGCGCTGCGAATTGTCGGCGTATCTAAGACTTATCGGCAGAGAACGTGCCCGGCGTGGGCTTGTGGCTGGTCCGTGGCACGCGGCAAGTGGCGGGGCTATTTGCTGGTGGCTGGGGAGGTGGGGGTGGCTTGGAGGCGGTGGGGTAATGTCGGGGGACAGGCAGAATTGGAGGAAGTAGGGGGTGACGGGTGAGGCGGTTGTTGTGGAGACGGGTATGCTGGAGACGGGTGCGTGGGTATGTGATGCGTGGGTGGTGGTTGTGTGGGTGGTTGAGGCGAGGGTGGTGGAGGCGTGGGTTGCGGAGGCGTGGGTGGCGGAGGCATGGGTGGTGGAGGAATGGGTGGTAGAGGAATGGGTGGTGGAGGCGTGGGTGGATGAGGTGTTGGTGGATGAGGCATGGGTGGTAGAAACGTGGGTGGTGAAGGCGTGTGTGGTTGATGCGTGAGTGGTGGAGGAGTGGGTGGCGGAGGCGTGGGTGGCGGAGGCATGGGTAGATGAGGTGTTGGTGGATGAGACATGGGTGGTGGAAGCGTGGGTGTTTAGGCGTGGGTAGTGAAGGCGTGAGTGGTGGAGGCATGGGTGGCGGAGGCGTGAGTGGTGGTGGCGGGGGTTGTCGAGGCGAACAATTATAATTATTCTAGCAGAACCTAGCACACGTTCTGCTCTTCATCTCCCTGTTTCTCCTTCCCTCTCCCTTGCTCCGTCTCTCCCTCTCTTTGTCCCTGTCTCAATCTATCTTTGTCTGTCTCTGTCTCACTGTCTCTGTCTCTGCCTCTCTGTTTCTCTCATTCACATTTATTTGCAGATTCTGCACGTCGCAGGTGGAATAATAACCTGGAGTGCCGGACCAGCAAAAATGTAATAGAATGTCCAAGGAACAATAAGAAAGAATGTTTAAGTTAGACAAGGCTTTTTTAGAGCAATGCCGAGAAAACGGTGTCCCAACAAAGCAAAATAGAGTTCAGCAAAATGCTTAGAGCACTATTTTGACTGTGACTGTCCGGCTTTTCCGAGTGAAGTGGCTCAGTATGTACGGTGATGACTTCGCATTCGGAAGGCTCGGATTTTTCTGACAGAGATTTTCGTGGTTTCCCTCCGTCATCTAAGCGAATGCTGGAATGGTTATACTGAAACGCCAGGACCGGAAACCCGGCGTCGCTAGCTGAATGAACTAGTTGATGTCACGAAGGTTAAGTGACTTCGAGACATCGTGGGTTCCTGGTTGGGTGACCAGCTAGATGCCCCGGGATCTAAGATGGAAAGCGAGATTCGCAAGAAAGACTACCACAAACTCATTTGTCCACCATACATTTACCTTGGATCGACTGGAGGTGGTACCTCATAGGGGCAAAAGGTAATCGATTAGAGCACACCATGAACCACTGTGTGCGGATGGCACAACTGGTACTCTGCCGATGAAAAGTGGTCATCATCACTTACATTTACTCCAAATCCAATTAATTTAATTCATTTATTGCATCCACACTACGGCGATCTCCCAAATAATCTACCAACTATGTTGATATTTATCTTGATTGTCGCTTAGCATGGCTATAACTTATCGATCAAGCAGAAAATAAGCTCCTACTATACGAAAACTTCTTTTTACCCTCCTCTAAACTGAAATTCTACACTAAAATCCTGAAATTCCGAGCTGTTCCATAAAACGATTATACACATAACCATCGCCTAGGCTTCCTTCATTTGGTTCATTGCTCATTTAACTAATATCAAAATTCTCCACACGATTCAAAATAAGGGCTGGTACGCATACCAGCCCTGAGCAAGACCACGACAAGATGGTCGAAACGTCGGCAACACAGCCTTCGACGCGACGTCACCCGGTCAGCCAAGATCATGCACATGACACTGGCCGGGGAAGCCTACGACTTAGCAACTAACTACGACGATAGTAACTAAATCTGTAATGTCACAAGCAGAACCTGATTCATTGTGACCTAACTTTAAAATATTATGTCAAATATTATTGTTCTTGTAGTTTAACAGGCACATGGTGGGGTGAACAATTGAGACAACAAATGAACAGGCTTTGGGCTGAACAATTTGAGATGATCAATTGATCACGCGCAACAACTGCTAAGGTCATTAGTCTCGCAAGTAAGTGTAGTGTATTAGGGAGGTGGCAGTGACCCCATCTTGCTGGATGCTCTGCACGTCAGGTAGCAGGTTTGTCCGTCGATATATCTCCCTCCCAGATATATCTCCCACCAGTGGGGCATCGCCTCTAAGCTCTTACCCAACATGGGTGGTAATGTATTGCATGAAATTGCGTGTAAGTAAGAGGTGAGGATAAGACAAGGAAGAGGAAGGAATGATCGCGCGGGGTTCGTGGCTAGGTTCCTTAAGGACTCGCCGCTCAGGCATACGCCTGGTGTTCATCGAAGAAACCACGGAAAACTACCGATCAGAGCAGCCGGCCGCTGAAATCTCGTCCAGACAGCGGATGAATTCGACCTAACTGTGTCGAAAATCTGCCCACTGTCGAAACTCAAACCCTAGGACCACCCGATCATAGGCACTGCAGTGACATTAGTTAACACCCTGAGCCAACTAATCCGGTCCGCACAGTTCGAACTAAAAAAAGTATAGCAGATTTGCTTCCCGGCGGGTCAAGGAACTTCGCACTGGGCCAGCTGGCAGCCGCGGTGCCGCGTCGCGCGGGATGCCGCCGCCGCGCCCGCGGCCCCTCCCCTCTCGAAGCCGCCTCTTTCGCGCCCCTCCAGCCCGAGCGTCGGAAGACGAGCGCGTTCCCGTGCCCGTTTCCCCCCCCCGCCTCCGCCCCGCACCCTCCGCCCCCGCCCCCGCCCTCTCTCCGTCCCGCGCGACGCGGCACCGCGGCGCCAGCTGGCGCCAGTGCCGAAGTTTCCTTGACCCGCCGGGAAGCAAATCTGCTGATTACTTTTTTAGTTCGAACTGTGCGCGACCGGATTAGTTGGCCAGGGTGTTAACTAATGTCACTGCAGTTGCCTATGAATCGGGTGAGGTCCTAGGCGTTTGAGTTCGACAGTGGGCAGATTTTCGACACAGTTAGGGTCGAATTCATTCCGCTAGTCTGGACGAAAGATTTCGCGGCCGGCTGCTTGATCGGCGTAGTTTTCCAAGTGGTTTCTCGAATTGAACACCAGGCGTATGCTGAGCGGCGGGCCTTAAGGAACCAGGCCACGAACCCCCGCCGATCATTTCCTTCCTACTTCTTAGTTCTTATCCTCACCTCTTACTTACACGCAATATTCATCAAATACCACCCATGTTAGAGAGTAAGAAGCTTAGAGGGCGATTGCCCCAAACTGGTGGAGATATATCTGAGGAGGAGAATATATCGACGGACAACCTGCTACCTGACCAGCTTGGCAGAGCATCCAGCAAGGATGCGGTCACTGCCACCTCCTAATACACTACACTTACTTGCAGAGGACTAATGACCTTAGCAGTTGTTGCGCGTGATTCAATTGATCATCTCAAATTGTTTCAGCCCAAAGCCTGTTCATTTGTTGTCTCAATTGTTCACCCCACCATGTGCTGATTAAACTACAAGAACCAATAATATTTACATAATATTTTAAAGTGTAGGTCAACATGAATCGTTTCTGCTGATGTACATTACAGATTTAGTTACTATCAGTCGTAGTTAGTTGCTAGTCGTAGGGTTCCCCCGCCAGTGTCATGATAGCATGATCCTTGGAATACCGGAGTGAACGTCTCGTCGAAGGCTGTTAGTTGCCACCGTTTCGACCATCTTGTCGTGGATCTTAGCTCGGCTGGGATGGTACCAGAACCCTTATTTGAATCAGTGTGGAGAATTTTGATATTAGTTAAATGAGCAAATGAACCAAATGAAGGAAAGCACTAGGCGGGATGATGTTATGTGTATAATCGGTTTTATGGAAACGAGCTCGGAATTTCAGGTTTTAGTGTAGAATTTCAGTTTTGGCGAGGGTAAAAGGAATATTTCGTATAGTAGGAGCATTATTTTACTGCATTGAATCATAAAGTTATAGCCATGCTAAGCGACAATCACGAAATAAAGTATCAACATAGTTGGTAGATTAGTTTGGGAGATCCCGTAGTGCTGCGATGTTGCAATAAAGAAATTAAACTTAATTGGAATTTGAGTAAATGTAAGTGATGATGACCACTTTTCAATCGCAAGTAACCAGTGTGGCCATCCAGCCACACATTGAGTTCATGGTGTGCTCAAATCCAGATTACCCTTTTGCCCCCTATGAGGTAACCACTCCAGTCGAATCCAAGGTAAATGATAATGGTGGGACAAATGAGTTTGTAGTCTTTCTTGCGAACTCTCGCTTATCACATCTTAGTACCCGGAGGCATCTAGCTGCGTCAACCCAACCAGGAACCCACGAGTCTCGAAGTCATTAACCTCGTTGACTCAACGTTAGTTCAAATTCAAAGCTAGCCGACGCCGCGCGTTTCCAGGTTCACTGGCGATATTCAGTTATAACCATTCCAGCATATCGCTTAGATGAACGGACGGAGAAACCACCGACAAAATCTTCTGATTCAAGAAAAAATCCGAAGGCTTCCGAAAATGACGAAGTCATCACCCGTAATACTGCAGCCACTTCACTCTGGAAAAGCCGGCACAAAAAGTCACCAGCAAAATAGTGCTCTAAGCATTTTGCTGAACATCTATTAATATGCGTTTGTGGAGACACGTATATTCTAACAGGCAATTGCCTCAATAAAAAAAGCCTTGTCTACATTACAAACATTCTTTCTTATTGTTCCTGGACATTCTATTACATTTTTAGCTGTCCGGCACTCCAGCGTTTATTTCCACCAATGCGAAACGATGCAGAATCTGCAATAAATGTTGAATGAGAGAAACAGAGAAGGCAAAGAGAAGAGACAGTGAGACAGAGACAGACAAAGAATAGATTGAGACAGGACAAAGAGAGGGAGAGACGGAGGCAAGGGAGAGGAAGAAGCAAACAGGGAGATGAAACAAGCAAAGAACGTGCTAGGTATCTGCACTAGGAATAATTACTAATTGTTCGCCATCGACAACCCCGCCAACCACACTCACGCCTCCGCCACCCATGCCTCCACCACTCACGCCTTCACTACCCACGCCTAAAACACCCAACGCTACCACCACCCACTGTCATCCAATCCACCAACACCTCATCTAGCCCATGCCTCCGCCACCCACGCCTCCGGCCCACCCCACTCCTCCACCACTCACGCATCAACCACACACGCCTTCACCACCCACGTTTCTAACAACACCGATGCCTCATCCACAAACACCTCATCACACCCACGCCGTCCACCACCCATTCCTCTTTACCACCCATTTCCTCCACCACCCATGCTCCGCCACCCACGCACTCACGCAACACCCTCCACCACCCTCGCCTCAACCACCACACAACCACCACCCACGCATCACATACCCACGCACCCGTCTCCAGCTATTACCCGTCTCACACAAACCGCCTACCCGTCACCCCCTACTTCCTCCAATTCTGCCTGTCCCCCGACATTACCCCACCGCCTCCAAGCCACCCCCACCTCCCCAGCCACCAGCAAATAGCCCCGCCACTTGCCGCGTGCCACGGACCAGCCACAAGCCCACGCCGGGCACGTTCTCTGCCGATAAGTCTTAGATACGCCGACAATTCGCAGCGCACTTTGTACCTATCCGCTCCACCATAGACTAGTAGACAACGAATGAGACAACAGTTCGCGTCTACATGACGATAGCGTCGCGTCTCTGCTGGAGACACACCGTGTCTCAACAGACACAGATATACAGAACTGCCGATGGAATAACCGAACAGAATACAACGGACAGTTTTGATCCTGATCGTTTAAAGGCACGGTACTAAAACCACTTTAGATAGATCAGGTCATGGCTAAATTGGCGGGCTTTATGAAGAGAACATTTTCAACACCGCATAGCACTTATCGTTGAAAACACACTTCAAGTGAATTAAGCAAATAAATAAGTAAATCATCAATATAATCTAATATAATAGTACACCTATAACTATAATTAAATTATATATAATACTAACATATAAATTAATAAATATAAATATAATATAAATAATATAATATAATATAAGATAATATAATATAATATAATATAATATAATCATAATATATATAATAATAATAAAGTTAAAAAAAAAATATTTTATATTTAATAATTAAATATTTGAATATTAAATTTATAAAAATTTATTATTAATAATTTTAAAAAATTTATTTTTTAAAAATTTTTAATAACTTTTTTTCAAATATTTGTTTTTTTCTTATATTTAAAAATTTATTTTAATATTAATATAAATATAATATAATATAACCCTTCAATTTTTAAATTTCATTCAATTCTTAAATTAACAAAAATACAACAGTATAACTTTATTTTCATAAATCTTTCAAGTAAAAGGTATTATTTTGCTTACCGTAGAGAAGAATCATTATGTAACGCTGCGCGAAAAAAAGCGGTGAATTTTGAGCCGAAACCGCTTATTACACAGCCTAGTACCAAAAAGTGGATAAATCGTGTCTCATCTGAAAAAAAATCTTAAACAGCATTGGTGTAGCCCCAAATCAATGTTTTTCGCGGCAACTTGTTACCGAAAAATGGAAGCGACGGCAAACAGGTCTGCATGTCCGGTTCGTTCTGTGAACACCACAGCGACTAAACCGCTCATCAAGATTTTCTCGAAAAATAATATTCTCTAAATCAGGATCTGCGCTGAGACGCCGGCTCCTTGAATTTGAAACCAGATATTTCAATTTTGGATACTATTGAATACCTCTGGACAATTGGTCAAATTTAAAAAAGTGACTCCGTCGTTTTGCTTTTTTGTTGTTATAAGTAGTGAAGGAAAGTTTAAGAAAATGATGCATGTCTTCACGTTCGTTGAAACCTGATTTTTACCAAAATATGCAAAAAGTACAATTTTTGTTCGGATGTCTATCTTATAAATAAAATAGTTTAAAGATGAAGATATTTTTCCATTGATTAAATCTGTTTCCTTAAAGATAGAATTTTTGACGTATATTAAGGTCGTGTACCAAGTTTTCGAAAATTTGCAGTATTTTTCGCGCGATTTTTGAGTGAAAATTGGGCAGGTAAAGTTCGTAACTATTATTAGCACCTCTAGTTAGTGAAAGACACCGGTTTGAAATTAAACTGCAGAGACTTTGAAACTTATTCATCACAATATGTGTCATAGTTCATAATATTAAAACAAATTCACTGAAATAATACTTATTTAGAAACATATTTACATTCGTTTAAAAATATGAAATCGTGATATATATTTCATTGTGCTCATGACCCCCCATGTTCCCTCTTTCGTCGCGTAGGTTTACAAGTTCCTCTAAAGAGCTGGAGGTAGTTACACAGAATTGCTTGCCATCTTCCGTTTGCTCAACGAATTATTTACGGAACACTCCAGACTTCGCAGACTTGGATAACATTCCACTTTGCCGGTTGAGGAATAGTTTTCATCGTCGATACAAA
>BOPP01000070.1:1070897-1105964 GCA_017312745.1 Gryllus bimaculatus | reverse complement strand
CGGCGGTGCAAAGGTGGGGGCGGGAGCGCGAGCCGATGGAGGTGGAGGTGGTGACGCAACCACGACGGAACTTCGCCGGTAGGGAGTTCCAAACAGAAAGGGAGGAAGAAGGGGCGGGAAGGAACGGCGAAGGACAGCAGATGGATGGGATAGAGAAGGGACAAAAGTCGCAGAAAGAAAATGCAGAGTTGAAAAAGTAATATAAGATTGGTGCGGGAAAGCATACTTGGAAAAATACGAGAAGAATTTGGAAGGGAGAGCTGGGAAATACAATGCCAAACTACGAAAACAAAAGGAGAGAAGCCCGTTGACAAGAGCGGTGGTGGTGTGGCTCAGGAGTGAATCATGGAGATATTTTAGGTTGGGAAAACAATTACAGGCCTGTCGCCTGTCATTTCAACAATTATTTTTGAAATAACACAATTGTTATGAAATAGTTATTTTAAAATGTATATTCCAAATAAAAACACCTTTTGGAAATGTGATCCAATCAATTTTAATAGTTTTGTATAAAATGAAAGAAAAAAAGAAAACATTTTAACAGAAGGGAGCGATATCCATAGAATGGCGATGACGGCGATCAGCAGAAAAAAACTCATGCGTGGACCGTGGCCGTTGTTGAGAAACTCCTCCGGAAGCAGAAGAGGAGCCTAACAAAATTACCGCTCAGAGCAGCCGGCCGCTTCAATTCTCCAGACAGTGGTTGAATTCTATATAGCTACCTAACTAGTGTCGAAAATCTACCACCATCGAAGACTTGGAGTGTTGCTCGAGTGTGGCGAGCTGGTGCTGGCCGTGACGATAAAAGAATTCACCTCGCGATCAGCGATGTTGCAGGGACGATGGTGTTGCCCCCGAGCTGTCGCCGCCGGTGCGGCGCGGGCGGCGCGGGTGGCGGCGGCGACGGAGGGATCTTATCCGGACAACGGCGGCGCGGCAGGTGCACGCGCGCGCCGGCAAGGTAACTCACTCGGCAAGGTTTCACGGCCCAGCCACCTGGATTACTAATTAATAAGAAGAAACCCGCACCTAACCTAGAACCACTTTGCGCTCTCCGCTCTTTTTTGTTTGTTTAAAAACATCCTAATACCAATAAAGAATACAAAACTGTTGGATTTAAAATAAAAGTAGGAGAAGGCGTTGCCGCCGCCGCCGCCGTCCCTGGTACGAACCATTATTCGAGAAGGGCCTGCGGCGAAGCAGCGTCTCGCCCTGACCTAGGCCTATGCGGCCCCACGGCCAACGGCCAGACGCTAATACACGCCGCCAAACCCACACTCCACTCCCAGCGTTACGTCCTCAACATTAGGAATTTATTCTCCTGATACTTTCGATCTGATTAATCGCGTCTACACTTATAGGTATTTACAGCCTGCGCTGGCCGTGACGATAAAGGAATCCTTCTATTCGCTTCCATTTACTTTAAGTTCCATTTCCAGTACTCGGGTCGATTAAGCTGATAGAAGGCGGACAGGCGGCGGAGGAGACCATTCGAAGTAAAAATAAAAGGAGCATTAAAGTCGGGGAAGGGTCGTATTGGGAAAGGAGCGACCGCAACCTTTCCTCAAGGCAGCCGGCTCGTGCGGTGGTGGAGGTCCGGGCTTCGAGCGAACGGCGCATCGAGGAGGCGGCGCGTTCAGAAGTCCATTACAGATTGATGATTCCGGGTGCATCAACTGCCAAGCTCATTAGTTCCGTTTTTGCTCTGGAGGTGGCGGTGAGCTTCCCGCGGTGGATGTTGAAATCTGGCGAAGACCTCCCGCCGGCTAACGGGGTTTTCCTTCATTAGGTATCTCCCACCAGCGGGGCATTGCACCACACTGGAAAAGCTTCAAGCTCACGACTTGGCTCTTGACATGTGTGATAGTGTAGTACATGAAAATGTGGGTGTAAAGGGTAGATAAGACAAGAAACATGGAGGAAAAGATCGCACGGTCTGCGGCCCGTTTGTAGGGGTACTACTTCGGCATTCACCTGTATTGATTGGAGAAACTACGTAAAACTACCAATCAGAGCAGTCGGTCGCTAGAATTCTCCTCCAGACAGCAACAGAATTTGACCTAGCTATCTAGCTAGTGTCGAAAATCCTTCCACCGTCGGGTCAGACCTCCCGGTTAGACCTCCCGGATTGCAACGACATCAGTTGAAGCTCTTAGCCGGTCTCCCGGTTCCATTATAGAGGAAGAGAGCTATACAATGATAGAATAATTCCATATCATTCAGGTAGTATCTTATACTAGCTTGAATCGGTTTTAATTTCGACAATAATTTTAAATTAAAGGCACATAAGTGTGTCGTGGATTGTCGCCCATTTCAGCAAGTTGAGTTTCGTTTAGCCCACGTATCACCGGTGATACGTAGCTAAATTAATGTGCACTTTACTTGCGATCATTCTATTACATGAAAAAAAAAGTAGAATTAAATCTGAAACTTGGAGAAGACCAACATATTTTCCGGCGACTAGCGAAAGTGTCGTAAATATGTTACAGCAAATACATAATGTAATAACGTCATTAGAAAGAATTGATTGATTACGGGAAAAAACATTAGCTTATGACATCTAGAAAATACATTTAAAACCTTCCTTTATTGCTTTCTTACTTAGTGATAATCTATATTCTTTTTAAATTTTTATAGAGAGGCCAAATCGATTCCAAAGCATTGTGATCTCATTTCCGTCAATTCTTTTAGAATGTTTAGTTTTAGAAAATTTATTTTCTATGCTATATTGATTTTAGTTTAGAATCACAGTAGACGTTAGTTAATCAGAAGTTATGAAATAACACGTACTAGCTCTAATCCTATTTCGTCAAATATATTTGTCAAAATGTTGATATATTTTTCCATTATTACAATTACACGCGAAGACAAATGTCATCACTAATACTAAAACACGTATTGGAAATATCATAGAGTTCGTAATATTACGCACAAATGCACTGGATGAATTTCTAAATGGTGTTTTGTCCTTTCTGTTGCATTATTTCTAATATTATATTATATATAATGGCGCAGACAATCTTTTGGATATGATTAAACGTGAATTTGGAATATTTAATTTCTTCGTTTATTTTGCGCAGTTGTTTTAGCTCTTTACATAATTTCCATCTTTATTTTCTCAGTTTTGGCCTCTCAAATTTTTGAATTGAAATTATCATTGCGTAAATTTGCAATTCAATAATAAGATTTTATAATATTATTATCCTAAAGAAAACTACTTGAAAAGTTTAAGTGAACATCGTAACAATATTTTAAATAGGTAAAACCTGGGTACGGTACCCATGTGCTTAGAATATAGTATTCTAGATTTACTACATAATCCATTTGTTGGTTTGTCATTTGTCAGTAATCTACAGAAAAAATGAGGCATTGGAGGTTTTTTTAATGGTTAATAAATAGTTTTTATTTTTTTCGTGCGTTACATATATTTAGTGCAGCTACTGACCTTAGAATGAAACTAAACTCTTTGTTTTCTTCTCGTGGGCTAGCATTAAGGTGTACCCTTCGTCCCGCCTGGTATTACATCTACTACCATCCATATCTAGGGTTATAAAATAGCCACCCTAGTATATTAATAAAAATTCAAAATATGAAGGACGCGGTGGAAAGAATGGGACTAATACTAGAGGATTTCATGAAGTAATTTTGATAATTAAGTTAAATTCAATAAATTATATGAACACGAAGTACTGTTCGACTGCATTATTTCGCGACGTAAAGTAAACATAAGTGGACCGTACGTCTGAGGATATTAGAATTTTTAACGCAGTATGTAAAAATAAATGGGTTTGATAAATAATTGACTAATAGGCTAATTGGGTAGAATAAATCATTGCCTAACTTCGAAAGACCAACCCTGACTGCCTCGTTAGAACTTATAGCAGCCTAATGTGACATACGAATCTGTCTTCATCCACGTTTACAAATTTCCGGGATCGCGAGTTTACAAGAAACCGTTTTCACTGTATGACCTCTTTGCCTTTATTGAAGAATATATCAATCATCTCTGTTTTTTGAATCCTACTTATTCAGTAATTTCTTTTTGAAGTTATATATTCGTGCCAAGAAATGTATATCTGTCCTTAATATTATATGAAACTTCAAATGAAGAAGCTACTTTGCCCAAGTCCCAATCTTTTTCTGGCAGTTTTTTTGGAGATGTCTAGATGTATAGTGACATTTACTTACATTTTACAGACGCGCGTAAGCGTACATGGACGATACTGTTTTTTACACCGTTTTCTAAATATTTTATATTCAAGGCATTCAGAATATTAGTATTTTGTTAATGGTGTATAAAAACATTTTTGTCGGTAATTCCGAAACCAGGTTATGGGTTGGACTTAATAAAAATAGTTGAAAGAATTTGAAAATGATATTTTACGAGTGTAAGCTATACTTTCTATCACATACCTGAGAAAATATGATGATTATTTTTTTGGGATATTGTGGAAAACGTGAATATTTTTTCTATTACGATATTGCAGTTAATGTTCGATGCTGTGACCCTATTCTTGATGAAATATGTCACAAGGTAGAAAATAATATATTGAAGCCTTCCAATGTTTGAAAGGAAACTAATGCCACTACACAAATACTACACGTTTTTTTAATGAATGGGGATTTTGTTTCTAAACATGCATTAAAAATCATTGAGTGATGCTTCCGGGCAAGTCAACAGCATTTCAGGTCATTAGACCCGTTAATGTCGTAAATGTTTTACTCGAAAGTAGCGGTGTCCCTTCTCCTTTAGATGTACGTCGGCGTGCGGGACATTTCCCCCTCCTGATATCTCCCCAACTGGGTACAGCCCCAGGCGGGTAAATTCTAAGCTCTAAGCCAGGCCTGCATACTATTTTGCACTTGAGCAGACCTCGGGAGCCGCGCGCGAGCATCTTTAGTGCAAACCGGGGTCGCTTGGATGGATGAGGATAAGAGTCATTATAGAAGTAAGAACAGCCAATGAGAATGGGCAATTCGGAACGTGGCGCGTAAATTGAAAGAACATTTGCGGGAATTTGACGGGCTATTACATGCAGTTCAAGTATCATTTTGGAAATGTTTGTTGAGGAGTTATGACACTGTGAAATATGACCATAAAACGAATGAGACATACATATTTGATTGGGATACTAGCATTATAATTGGTTGTAGGGCTGATAACATAATTTGATTTGGTACGATGTAATCGCAAATTTAGCGTTCTGCTAATAGAAAATTGTAATATTGTATTTTTTGTTTGATAATGAGATTAATAAATTATATTTTAACTAACTATGTTTAATTGATTCTGACGGTTCTACGAAAGCTAAAAAGTCTTGTTCTTAAAAAATTATTACTTTCTGCTATAATTTCCTATAAGAGAAAGTTATATATTTCTAATGTCAAAACAGCGAACACTTTATACTTAATAGTTTACAACATCGTATAAAAAAGATTCAGCCCTTTGTGTTCTTTTTAACAAGACTCATAATAATGTCATGACTGACTGCAAAAAATCGTAAAATGTGTTTGTTCATTGGTATCTCTTATTCAGCTTCATATTAGGGGGAAATGGTCACAAATATATGTGCTGCCAAACTTTACCCTTCTTAGAATTGCCTATATTTGACGTATATATTCATTTTTAAGTGAGTGACTGCTCTAAGTTTTCTCCGAGTTGCTATCATTTGGAGATGAAAAATTTCTGATAAAAATTCAATTATTAAATTGTAAATATTTGTAAATTAAAATTACATAAATTTTTTTTAAAAAGCGGTCACTGCTTTACAATATTGAGTTATAATGAGCATAAAGTTAAAAATTAAAAATTAGCAGATACATAGCAGAGCAAAGAAGAACATAAACAGTGAAATTGTTTGTGTTCTTCAGTGTTGTTTTTCAATTATGTTCATGAAAAACGCCTGTTGTACCTACAAATACGGTAGGTTGTCCATTTAAAGAAATGAGAAAATCATTTAGCAGCATGGATCATTGCATTAAACACCCAGGCTTTCAATACGCTTGCCGCGTCGAATCTGTTCCTGCTTCTCTTCTCGCCCCAAAACTACCTTCACCCCACCACTTGCACGCTCGCTGCCACCACCGCACCACATTGGCGCTCTCGCGGGCAGACGGCTGGCTCGTAAACGCAGAATGCCTGCAGGAGCATGCGTTGTGTGGTCTCCTTTAAGCCAAGTGGTGTGTGTGTGTAATATGTAATATGTGAAAATAGGAGTAAGAAGAGGAAGAAGGGTCTCATCAGGTTCGTGGGTCGTATGTTAGGGTATTGCTCCGGCACTCGTCTAGTGTTGATGAGAGAAACCACGGTAAACTACCGATCAGAACAACCAGTCGCTACAATTCTCCTCCAGACAGCGGCTGAACTCGACGTAGCTGTCTAGTTATTGTATAAGACACATTTCTTTACACATTTCTTTACAATCAAAATATTATAATCATGCTAATGTGTCAGAAATTTCTCAAATCGAATTATAGGAATATGTTTCCACTGATAGATGAATATTAACATATTGTGCATTCCTATTTTCAAAGTTTAGACATGAGATGTCAGAGAACATATATTTCTGAAGAATTATAGATCTTTCATCATTTTAAAAGAAAGTAGTCTAATAAAATTTTCGATATAAAATTATTTTATTATCACCACCAACAGTAAGAGCAATAACAGAAAAACGCGTGGAATGATCTAACGTAAAAGTGTAATATTAATAAAATAAATACTATTAATATGTTAAAATAGCTAAACTTTTCAAGCACAATATCTCCTCCAATTTATGAAGTCAAATTTACGTATTTCTAAGGAGTGTTTAAGTTTTAGTAAGTGTATTCTAAAGTTTGAATCAACAGACCTCTCAAATCATTGTAATGTAGTTTCTTTGCTCATTTTTATATCGCATGAATGTGCTATACCAGAGATAAGGACTCTAGCCCGAAGACATCTCCCAAGAAATCGTAGGAAATTCAGGAAATATTACCTTCAAACACAAATTGGATGATTTTGTTTTAGATATTCCACCAAAATAAGTTTAGAGACATTCTGTTACTGCTTTATTTTAGTCGGTTTATTTTTTGAATTGTTTAATTGTAGTCGTTTTTTTCTCATTTTCATCTTTAGGAAATACATTGGTTATTTATTTTCTTACTTTTTCGCTTATATCCTATATTCTGACCTTAATGCTGAATTTTGGAAGGAAATCTGCATACAACCAACGCCTGCTGGCTGTGCGGCACCTGGTCGTGTCTTCTGAGGGCTTTTGCCTGTCTTCCCTGGGCTCCACCTGCCCGGTTACTCAGCACTTGAGGACGCAACAGTGGCGCGCTTGCGCCAGGTCGCTTCCATTGTTCGCCTTCATTTCGGTGCTCAGCGCCACCTCCGGCCATCGTGAGCCATTGCCGGTTGCTTGCCGCGCGTCTTCCACTGTGGCTCTGCATCCGGTTCCAATTCATGCTCCAAGCCGATCGACAATATGAACAGTTGTGTTACATTGCATTTTTCATCTCATGCATGGAAATTAGTGATGAACTTCATTTATTAATTGGAAAATGTTATATTGCGGTACGCGTTCTGTTCAAGAGACCATGCACATATTCCCTTTCTCTCCACAGAACGTCACAGAGTTTTTAACTGTTTGTTGATGATATAAATAAATAAATAAATAAATAAATAAATAAATAAATAAATAAATAAATAAATAAATAAATAAAAATAGAATATCCCTCGTACGCACAATTTTCTTGGCCGTATAAAACTATTGGTACTGTAAAGTAAACAAACCATTGATCATCATGGTTGTCAGCTGGCATACTCAGAAGGGCCTCGAAAGTAAATACTTGTTCGTTTCTATCAATTACTGCTAAAAATAATGTATGCAACACATACAAAATGTCTTTGGTGCACTCATTTCCCACCTACTGCCGCCACGTTCGTCGACATTTTATTTGTTCGCCAAAGACTCATTTTCAGTACGAGTTACGTAAATTGCTATTACCAAACACTATAAATAATACTGAAAATATATAATTTTTATGTTCATGATTATTTTATTCAGGCTTAGGTGGCCTAGGGAACCAACTGTTTCTTCTGCGGTATTTTTGATCGAGACGTTTTAGGGTTTGGTGCCGGACGGTTTTAGACTTTCGGTACTAGCTAGACAGTAAGACAGAATATAGCCTCTGTCTGAAAGATAATTCTAGCGGTCGTATCGAGAGTGTACCGTGGTTTCTTCGATAAATTCCTGGCAAATGGGGCAGTACAAAAGGCCACGGATCGCGCGATATCATTCTTTCCTCATTCCCTGCTCTCCCTGTTTCCTGCTCTCTTCCAAGGCTCTCAATCTTACACTTTTATGTACTACGTAATACTAATGGAATCAATTGGGAGTTTTCATGTGCTAATGTTTTGGGGTGTATTTTGCGTTCGTAACTGCCACAGACAACTGCATGGTGTTATAATATAGATAAATAACATTTGTCTATGAGCCACATGAATGTGAAAAAACACCCGAAAAGCTGCCTTTAAAAAAACATTTTATTCCATTGACCCTTTGTCAAGATACATTTAGAAAATACATTTATATTATTCCTAAAGGTACACAAGCATTCAAGCTTACATGATTGAGTGACGGATCTAAGGAATAATTGGGACACGGCCCATCAAACAGTTCTTTGTAATTTCACTAAAACTATTCAAGACCATTATCACAGACAAATCGAATGACATTTCAAAGGATATTCCTATCGTAGTGCGATATGATGAAGTGCTCCTCGAGATAATAAATAATCTGAGTTCCGAGAGAATTATTCTCGCGGTAACTACTGATTACAGTGAAAGTAAATGGTCGTAACACGAAAGTTAGATGAATTGACCGGCAGCGTTTTACCATACATCTTTTCGTTAATGTGTGGTTGGCACTCTGAGATGTTGCTGTTCTAGAATACGCGTTCAAATATGGATATTTAGCAATGTCTTATTCCTGGATGACGTCTTGCCGATTTTTTTCAATATTCGTCTCCATAAAAGGTACACCCAGATATCGGTGTCCTCGCTCCCCTGAGGACACCACGCGCCGTGATTCTTCGCACCCGCTCTCTGGGCCGACGCTCTCTCCGGGGTTCAGCAGCTGTTTGTTTTTTCGGCCGTCTTTTCTAATTTGCTCCGCGCTGCCCCCCTCGCTATTTCGCTGCCCGCGGGAACCGCGAGAAGTCCCATTTCCTTGTGCCGCGAGGTGCAGAAAAGTTGCTCTCGTTCATCGAACCGAGACGAAATGATGGAGGACTATCAGTAGGAACGTGAACGGCGGGAAGTGACGCCGAATGGTTGGGCACCGTCCCCTTTCCAATGCAAATTTATCGAAACTTGGAAGAGGACTGGTTCGTCTAATGATCTACTTCAGCTTTACTAAATTAAACAGAACGTGTTCCTCTGTGTCACTGTTGAAGTCGTATCTCGTTCTATCAAAATAAAACATAATTTTCTCTGAAAATATATTCACTTGTGTGATGGAGAACTTCTTTGACATATACTCTTTGTCAAGTGTATAAGTATAGCTATTCTTGTATCATGTACACCGAGCTATTTACAACCAGTGCCTAATAATAATAATAATACATTTTAAACCTTTATTCTACTTTCCAAACACGTAACGTATTTATTACGCAAGTTTTCATCATACACTTTGGTGGTCAGTTTGGAAACAGCATAATTCTGGTAAGTGCTATTCTTTATTATGATACCAGTATCTAAGGCGTATGGCTATTTCTGGAAATGCGTGAATGATTTTGATTACGAAGATGCGACGTAAATGATGATGGGACAATGGTGGAATGAGTATCCAAAGAAACGGGAGAACCCCGACAAAAACCTGACGCCAACTCGCTTTGTTCACCACAAATTCCACAGTATGGATCAACCAATATTTGAACTCCGGTCACAGCGGTTGAAGGCTATCAGTCTAACTGCTTCATCTTATGTCGCTCCACTGGCATTGAATACCTGCACTGCTCATTAACCCATTAGTGGTCTCACTGAAAATTGGAATGCGAGTGATCTCGAGGATTAGAATTGTAATCTATTTTTCAACAATATTATTAGCTATATTTTACAAAAAAGTATTTTAGTTCAAATATGGACGAGTAATGGTGTCTAGAAAACTGAACAGTTACAATTTACTATTAAATTCATTAGAATGATGACATATTACAAATTCTACCAAATGCTACACAAAAATGCATGTATTCTGTCTTGAAAGAAATATACATATTTGTTTTTGAAAAGTCTTGTGCTCTACGTGTGTTGTGTACATATTATATTTTGCATTACGATTAATAAATAAAGCAGTTTAACAAAATTGTTTAAACATCAGGAACCTCTGCTTTGAATGTATTTCAGTGTCAACTTCAGATGAACATCTCACACAGATTTAATGTGGCTCTCCCATTGGACACAATTTACGCAGTACTGTCGAGTGCTCTCGTTTTGTTGACGTCCACAGAAATAACAACGTCCCATGTTATCCTTTGATGCCTCCGCTGGTCCCTTACGGAACAGATAAATGCAAGCCAAAATTTTGTCAACTCTCGCTGTAAACAGCGAATGAATAAGACTGGATTACAATAGTAATCCACGCAACCACTGAAAGGTTATGGTTAAAAACTCAACGTTCATAATGATAGAATAAACAAAAATAATGTTTACGAATTGAAGATGAAGCGCTCAAAACATTCGAAGTGCTAATTTAAAATATAGAATAAGTCGGGTCAACATCTGCGGAGTATAGAAAAAATGAATAACAGTGACCAGTAGAGAAAATATGAATTTCGACAATAATGCAGTAAAAGATTTCCGCTAAAATCTATTAACGAGCTCTGCAAGTGAAAACCATGCGACAGAAAAGTACATACGAAACACACAAGATGATACCTTAAGAACCGTGGTCTTTGGTAATTAATAATTTTATTAAGTGTGTCAAACTGGTTTTGGCTCAGAGAGTTCCCCAAAAGTCTGGGTATTTAACGAAACCACATCCACTTCTCAGATGACCGGAAGCAGCATGATCGTCTTCCAGTTTCTCTGAGCATTGTCAATTAGTGATGTAGATTTAGAGTAGAGGGATGTAAAAAAGGAAAGAGAACCGATTGAATCAATATTTCTTAATTTGTATTTCTTTTTATAAGACCAATTTGAACACATCGTTCTCTCTTCATGGAAAGACATCGAGCAACTATAAAAACACTTCTTGTAACTATTTGGCAATAAACAAAAAAGTAATTAATATAAGATCAGAGATATTAAACAGAATGGTATATTTCTGAAACACCTCATCATAAACTTCAGTTAGATAATAACTGTCTGTATAATTAATGTTTTAATAATTATAAGACTACATTTTGAGTAGGCAAAAAAGTAATAAAATTTTCAATAATATATTTTTCAAAAGCGTGATGAAGAATATGAAATGACAATAAAATTTAACGGATATGTTTAAAAATTTAATTTCAATGCGGTTTTGTGTCTTGATTTTCTGGATGTTTCGGCCCGAAGTGTTTGCGGGCTCTCTTCATGAGTATTACGCCTAAAGACTAGTTTCACAATGTTCGTAAAATAAATAAGTAAAAACATGCTTAAAATATTAGAAGTATGATGAGGTTAATCCCACAGGGTATGAAGAAGTTTCATATGCATGACGGGAACTAACCTCATTACTACCAGATTCCTTCAGTTGTCCGTGTGTCACTCGCATTTCACTAGACTGGAGGCGATCGCGCCTGTGCATGTCCCCTCCTCCCCCGCAAAGATCAAAATAGCTGCGGGATACACTGGTGGCAGATAAGCGGTAGGCCAGATCCCAAGCGAGGCGCACACTGGAGCAGCCCTTCTATTGGAAGAAAATTTGTGTACTCAAAGAGAACATTAGAGACTGTTTTTCAACAGAAACTGTGAAAGCAATGAGAATATGTCAATAGTTTATCTAAATGATCACGGAAATTCTGGAATGTAAAAGCGTTGTGACACCGGTGAGACACAAACTGGGTGTAAACTGTTGCCCAAATTATTATGTATAAACTAATTAAAAGAAGTGTCGAGAACTAACAAATATTAAGAATATATAAAAAAACTATACTCTGTTGATAAACAAACGTAAGTCTAATTAATCCGTATAAGCAGAACTAGCTAAACAGCCAATTATTATTGGTTACCTTCCCCGTGATGGGCTCAAGTTATACACACGACACTTATTATGCACGACGGAACGAAAGAACATTCCATTGAACTATCTGTGACTCACCAAACATACATAACTAGAGGCAAATGTAAGCAATTATTCTTGTCATCAACTTCGCACGAGTAGGCGAATGAGTTACTGCTTATCCCTTCTATGGCTAATGAATTTCACGGATGTTACAAAATTGTCTTCCAACCGTAAGAGTTATTTAGTACTGTCGTGAAAGAATAGCAACAGCTTGCTCTTGTTTGG
This sequence comes from Gryllus bimaculatus, assembly GCA_017312745.1. NCBI lineage: Eukaryota > Metazoa > Arthropoda > Insecta > Orthoptera > Gryllidae > Gryllus > Gryllus bimaculatus. The sequence continues at coordinate 1,093,488 of BOPP01000070.1, read as the reverse complement.
ACAATTTCTTTGCTGACTATTATAGAAAAACGTTTAAACTCATGACATCAAAGAGTGCGTACTTCACAAAGGATTTATTTTCTGTTTCTTAATAGACGTAAGTTACCCTAGATTTTTGATCTTTACTTCTTTTGATTACAACGTATACGATAAATCAATTCAGTCGAAGCAACTTGGTGGAATGATATTCCTCTTCCTTTTCTTATTAACGCAATATCCCCACCGGGACGTTGGTGACTAATTACCCGACGCCTCTGGTACTTGCCTTTCTGGGCAATTATGAATTGATGAATGGTAATCCGGATGATTGGTGAGAACCGGGGCAATTCTTCATTGCCTTCCTCGTCACAGTAAGGGCGGGTTGAGGAAAGTTTTAAAGAGGAACATTTTTTAAATGTAATTCGAGGAAAACAAATTTAAAGAAATTTATGAATAATAATCATGTAATGTATACATTCTTTCAATTTACATATTTTAATTTTAAAACAGTTTGAAAATAAAACGTTTAAATGACAATTTTGAATTAAAAAATATTTTTAGTAGCAAAAGTTTGTGTCGATTATGTTACTAAATTTTAAATTTTGTTAAATTTTAAGAGCATTAAAATAAATTTACAAATAACATATGATTTTAAAATAATATTTATACTTTTTTTTAAATTTTGATGGCGCTATAAGGTCGTATCCCGATGTGGACCTTGATCCTCTCTTGTTCAGAGTCGCAATGTGTTCTTGGTTGCGCGTAAAAACGCTCGAAGAACGCAGTTGTACCCCAGTGGAGTAGCTCTAGTGGGTGGCACTCAGTGAAGTATTGATAATATCATATTTTCCCTTCTGCAGTAAAAAATCTATAATATAGAATATACAATTTAATATACAATATACGACATTTAATAGTAATATATTTATGATAAGTTGTCGTACAATTATGTTACACACTGTACAGTGATAATTAAAATAATTAGAAAAAAAACTTTATTATGAACTTTCCAAATTACCGTTAATTTCACTAAGAACATCAATGATGAAAATTATACAATTTAAAATTAGTGTTTCGTTGGGTTTACCCCAAAAATGTGTCCCCAGTTGTGGATTGTTTCTGCTGCTCCTTTCCACTGCTACGTCAGTCAATTCACAAGTTTTAAATGTTGTGATGGAAAATCTCTCTAAATAATGTTCAAGCATATTTTTGAACATCATTTTTAATTTTCGTATACTTTGACATGTTTTAATTAAATAACATTAAAGTTTTCAATGTTAGTGAATGTTATTATGCCCTTAGATTACTGCTACAATATATACAGAGACAACGGTTATCAAATAACTGCCAATTATTGTTAAAAAATGAAATTTCTTCTATGGTAAACGGTATCCGAATACCATTGAATCTAACCGTGAAAGGTAAGGCAGAGTCTGAATACCATTTCTTCCTGAAAAATTGTATTTCTTGCATTGATTGAAAAGGTGTTCCGGGCGTTAACTACTAAGGTCATTAGTCCCGTAAGTGTAATGATTGTTTTATCAAAAGTGGCAGTCCACACAGTCTGTGAGATCCGCCGCCGACCTACGTCGTCTTCCCTGAATTTTCCCCAAAGAGGTCTCTCACGTAGCACCATCCCAGTGCGGAAAACTTTAAGCCCCTTACTGGTTTCCAGACACGTGCGGTAGTGTAGTGCAAACGAATGTGAGTGTGTGTAAGTGAATGGTGAAGAAAGGACAATGAACATGAAGGTAAGATAGTGCGCTTGGTCCTTGGCCCGTTTGTTAGGGTACTGCTCTGACATTAAACTACCCATCAGAGCAGCTGGCCGCTAGAATTCTCCTGCAGACAGCGCCTGAATTCAACCAAGCTATATAGCCAGTGTCGAAAGTCTTTCCAAAGCTCGAACTCTGCAACCGCTCGGTCTGAGGCACAACAGTGACATCAGTGAATGTATTTCTTGGAGATCTTTCCGAGGTTACGTAAGTTCAATTGTGATCGGGATTTATGAAGTTTCGAGCCTGTCGGCGAATGAAGACAGCGTGGGCGGCGCAACTGCGACCGCCGTGCACGGTGCGGTTCAGGTGTCGGGGTCGGCTCCCGGGGCCGGAGGCAACGCGACGAAACCCGACGCGGCCCGGCCGCGGCGGCGGCGCAGGCGGGCGTCCCGCCCCGGCGCGCGGCCGCTCCTTTGAAGACACGGAGCCGTACTAATTACGCTTCGCCCCCGAAACGAGCCATGCGGGCGCCCGCCGGGAACAAATTACCTGCATGACGCGGTGGAAGTCGAACGTCCCGCTCCAGCCCCGCCCCCGCCCTGTCCTCCGCCCTCGCGTGACCCCGTCCTCATCCCTGTCCTCGTCCTGCTCTCAAACCCGTCTTCGACCCGCCCCCGTACAAGGAGCGCAGAGGCGGCCCGTTTGGAGAAGGCTTCTTATCGCAAAAGCTCGCGGGCAATATGACACGTCCCAACAAGTCCATTGAGCAATTTGTTTGGTAAACACGATACGCACTGCGCGGGGGAAGGCGAGCGTTTGTCGGCATGCGGGAATTCACTTGTTCCGAGGAAGGAAAAGCAGATGCGTTTGGGGCGGTCATTTGAGTAATGTATTCACAGTGCTGCAACCAAGCGGGTGGGAGGCTCACAATACTTCAACCCCCCACCAGAAGCTGATGAGACCTATTCACAAATAGAGTTTTAATTATTTTTTATTATCAAAGCCTTTTTATCGGTATAAATAATATGTTATAAATAACTAGAGATCAAAAAATAAAAATAAATTTGAAATTCAGCATAAATGAAATTTTCTTTGTAAAAATCACCAAATCAGTTAAACATTTTTAGCCTTCCCCCTATAGAAAACCACTAGTTGCGCTACTGTGTAATTATACTAATTTTTATAATTTGTTTTGGTGTTTTTCTCGATTAAAGTTTATTGATTGACAACAAATTATAGAATACCCTTATACAAATACAATACCTCATTTAACTACTATTTTACTAATTTTAACTGACTAATTAGTAACGATTGGTTCTCTTTATATTAAAAATCGTCATTAGCTTCTAAATAAAAATATTTAATACATTCTGAAAACGTGTGATGATGCCCTAAATTTGTACGTTTCGACCACCAATTTTCGTTGTCATTATCGTAGGTACAAGAACAACGTCATTCAATGATATTAATACATTACTTAATGCATTGATTGAATTGGTTAATTGTATTACTTTGCATCGTAACATGTCAAATTAAAATAATAAATCAACAACTGTATTCTGAATCCTATATTAACTCTTTTCTGTCTGGCATGGGATGTATGTGATTAATTGATTGCCGAGTGCTGACGACGAAATGGTGACTGATAGTGGTGCGATTATGAAATTAGACACGAGTAAAACGGGAGGGCTCGTGGGAGAACCCGCTTTGTTCGCATTTACTTCCATGTGAATGAAACGGGAATTGAACCCGCTCCCAGCAGCAAGAGAAGTAGTGGTCTGTCGGACCACATTTTTATTTCTGTGTGTTTCGTGATTTGAATATTTTTATGCATTTAATGTGTACGCGTGATAGATTCAGAGTCAATTAAGACCTGTCGATTGTCACATCGTGTTTGGAGCAAAAACTTGAGATTTTTCACCTAAATAGTCACCAAGTATTCAGGAGCTCTAGAAACGCTGATGATTCTGATGACAAAGACGAGAAGAAAGAGAAATGAGAAAGACATTAACAATAGGTTAATTCGGTCAAAACATACTCCCGTTAAAAAGAAAACTGTGGTATTAATTGAAACATGACGTAATTTTGATGCGCATTTTTTGTAGTATTTGTGTGTTGGGAGAAAATGTTAATACGAGAATTTGGATACACCAAAATCCCTCCAAAAGCATGGGGCATTGTTAACTCTGTAAGATTTTCTTTGAACATGAGTGAGATGTTTTTCACTAAAAGCATTTGTCACCGGCATTTTCAACATACAATTCTATATCCTTTATAAAGCAGTTTTAAATATGCTAGAAATATTGAGTAACGTGTGGTATCAGACAAACATCATTAAATTATTGATGGAGAATTTTGCAAGAGGTTATTGAAAGTTGTGAGTGTTCATTCAGGCAATAACATCAATTTTATATAATTCTCCGATGTTTTGTGAGTACTGAAAAATGTCTGGGTTAAGTGTTAGAGCTTAACAAGAATGTTTACTTTTATTAACATTCTGTATTATACACCTTCAAAATTTGGATTTACAATGATGCTATACAGATAACATATTGTTTTGATCGAAGGTCGATAGTTCTCATTCTTTCTGAGCACCAGAAGGTTTCGTGTCAGACATTCAGGAAGACAAACATCGCTGGGCGTGTTGTTCTGGCATGAAGTAGGCGCTCTGGGTGGTTCATCAAGTATTCAACGGGACACCTCTGTCCGTTTTATCGAACTTTGACTTAGAATACAGAAACAGCTCAGGTTCGTCGGTTCCAGCTCGTTTACTGATTGTCGCCGAAGGTTTTGATTTTTTTTGCCGTTGTGACCATTCATATATCACGAATGATTTGTTGCGATATTTTTCTATTACGGCTTAATTAATTATTTCATTCACAAAATAAAAGAGGGGTACTAGAAATTTCTCCACATCCATGAGGTTATTACAAGTTCCTGTTTGCTGGTTTCGCAGTAAATTCTCCATTGTCTATAGCGCAACGGAAAAAATCTGAAATGACTATAATCCCTTATTTCAGGTCACTAATATACAACACATTATTTTCATACCTGAGAAGACTCACAGACGTACCTCTTCGACAACTGCGATCTTGATATTTGTGTACCACACCCGGAACAGGGTCTGCAAAGAGGAAGCAGAAATATAAATTAACTGCAAATGAGATATCTGTTCACGGTGCTTCAAGGGCTAGAATTAAGTAGAAACCTCCTTCAGACACGTTTGACAGTAGGGGTGCGACCGGGGGTTTGGAAGCCCCAGCCGGGTGGAACTTAGCATTTAAAAACATATTGAAATAGTGGTGGCGGGTAAGGGGATCAGAAAAGAGGGAGGGGTTACCGGAATTGAGAGCAAGGACGAGGAGGCCAGCAGAACCAGGAGGTCGGTGGTGGCGAGAGGGGGGAGGAGAAGAGAACAACTGAAGGGTGAAGGAGAACCTGGCGAGGGGTGGGGTATGAGTAGGTGAGCAAAGAGTTGGAAATGCCAGCGCGGGGCTCTAGGTAGCGTGAAGAGCAATGAGGGATATGAACCCGGTGAGGCTGTAGATGGTAAAAGGATTGGGGGGAGTACACGAGAAGACAAAGGTCGGGGCTGCTACGGGCCTGCTGGGCACGGTAGCGTAGCATGGAACTCATTCGATTGCATTTATTCGCAAAGGTTCGGCGACGCGTAGTAAAAGGGGAGTTCGGCTTGAGGCCCAAAAGGCAACAGAAAGGGACGTACGTCGATTGCGTAGCTATAGAAATGATGGGTGTGAGACAGCACTGAAATGAGTGTGAATGCGCATATGCCCTATCAAATATAATGAAAAGGGGAAAAAGGAAACGAATGTAGTCAAAATGAACGAATGAAGGAAAATGGCAAGGAAGAATGATAAACAGAAGTGCGCTAATTAGAAAAATAAAACTAGAGAAATGAGACGTATGAGCTCAAAACTGAACAATAATATACTTTTTTTAAAGGAGAACACTTATATAGTGAGCAAACATGACTTAAGACGAAGCGAGACAGGATTATAGAGCGAGAAAGTCTCCCATTTTTCCTTCTCTGCTTTATTTTAATTTAACATCACTTAAATTCTTGTACGTGTCGCTTGAACATTTATGAAGAGATACAATTAGTGAAGGAGGTAGTGGATATAATTTTCATTCCAATACTTCCATTATATTATATTTCGCGTTCATAATCAATCTCATACTTCATTTTAACAACCAATCGTCATTACCCAAAATGATCGCACTTTAAACAAGAGAAAAAAAGGTGAAATTTTGATTCCAAAATTACAGTTCGGAGGCCGTTTTGTTGAGCACCATATCCATTTAACAAATAAATACTACTCAAAAAGTAATATCCATAATATCGAACAATAATCTAAATAGTTGGAAAGGTAAATAGCTGTGCAGCGGTGCGGCGAGGACATTCACATCCCCACAATCACCGCCGTGTGAATCAACCGACTACTTTCCCCATCGGCCATCACCACGAGCTCTAATCACCCCTGGCTCGTTTGAACCGAGTGCTACCGCCGTCACCGTCGCTGGTACTGGGGCCCATAATCTCATTAGACGAACAAGTCATTAATCCACTTTATCCTTAATCGCCTCAATCCCTTATCTGACGCGCCGTCTCATACTTATGACAGATTTATTTCTTTTGAAGAAACAGGAACTGCAAAACTTTAAGGTTCTTCTTGGAGATATTTCTTCCTTATAAGGCAGCGAAAGATAATTAATTTTAAAAATACGGGCTATTATCAGACATTATAGACCATACAAGAGTGCTTTCTTCATTTTTTTAAACTTGGAGAAGTGCTTTTTCTATCTGAAAGAATGCTCCACTTAAGCTGTTTCTCCCGCAAACGTGATATTTTTTCTTACGTGAAATTACGCCCAAGGTCGGCCGGCAAGCTGTTTGCCGCACAGGAGACTCCTTCCGCGTTTTCTTCACGTTAACTGACAATTTATATTTTCGTAAAATCGCGCATCCAGGTTTCATGCGTGTCAGCGGGTTGCTCAGGCCGGTCTTCGCGCCCCACATTGGCAGGTTCGTCTGCTAATCGCTCGTTGAAGTCTCCAGTTGCTGGTAATGGAGGAGGGCAGCGGAAAAAGGTGTTTCTCAATTCTGTGAGGGTGCCCGGCGGCTTCATCACTCCGAGGATTTTTACTCTTGGCATAACTTCTACAGTCGTCATTGCTGCCTTGTAAAATGATTCGCATTTTACGTGGTAGAATGAAGCAATGAGAACTAATGCTAAATGTCGGAAAGAGTATTTTGCAAGGAGCAAGCTTAGCGTATGATAGTTTGGAATGAAGGGAATACATGTTTTGTAAGCCCAGCACGATATTCAAAACAAATAAAAGACTCAAGAGATCAAAATTTGGCAATTGTACGTAACAAATTTAACACCGTTTTAAGTACTAAGGTAAACATACATTTTTTATTCTATTTGGTGTCCGTACATGGAAATATTTTGATCCTTTTCAGAGAGAACAGTAGGCATACCAATCTCTTCTGATCGATATCTGAGATCACAGGGAAACAGTATGTGAGTAGCTACGAATGATTCACGGAAGGGTTTAACTTCAGTGCGCCCCGCCAATATCAATGTGCTGCACAGGGATCCAGCCTCGTCCTCGAACCCTCCCCTTCGCTGCAGTCGTCCTCTACCGCGCGCATCCCGCGTCCTTCCAGCCGCAGCCCCCCTCCGTCCACGCGCGAGCCGTCCCCTCGAGGCCTGCATTTTATTAACATCAAGGGTTTTGGACCAAAGAATAGGATTCAATTGAATAAAGTAGGTAGAAGGGCGCGTTTTTTGGAAGGCTACGAGACGAGCTATGAAACGGGGCTTAACAGGGGAAAGACCTTGCCGACCGAAGAAGGGTGGGTTTTATGCGTCAAACCCTTGCTCTGCTTTACACAATTTCAGAGGAATGGGGAAGAGATGACAGAAGGGGCGGACCGCGGGGAAAGCAACTTAATTTTTTTACCCTCCTCGGCGAACTGTTATAGAACTAATGGAAATTCAAAGGCAAGTCCGAAACTGTTGGATTAGGAGATAGAAATGTAAATAAGGATTTAGAAGATCCGTTTCTATTAGCAGTATTCTTTTGTACAGACAGCAGAGCAGCAACTCCGTTATGGGTCCGGAAACGTATGGATTGATGTCACGGCCATTCATGTTACGCTCCATCATCTAATGAGCAGCAACGCAAGCAGTTCCAGTCTCCAGAGCCACCAGAGCACTTGTAAAAATGTAACACACGATGCGGAACGCATTTAAGTGTGTCATTATGCCCTGTAAATGGGACATTCTTCATCTTTGAATTTGTTGGACAGCTGACCGACGTAATGGATGGGGTCTGCCCATAAACATGCCTGTACACACATGTAAACCGTCTTCAATGGCCAGGTATGTACAAGTACTTTGCAACCGTGTCATTCAACACGAAACGACATCGCTTCTGTGTACAGGTGGACCAACAAAGTATTGACGTAAATGACGGGGCTCATTTACAAGCGTTCATCCGTCGTGAAAGAGCACTGTCTGAAGCCATAGGACTCCTACGGCGTGCGCACTACACAGACGACGGCGAGAGAATCGGCACTGCCAACAGACCGAAAACGTAAGACACTAGACAAGCGTCAGAGCCACTAAAGAGCAAGTAAAATGCCAATTTTACACAATATTTATTTTATTCTTATTAGAAACAAACCTCTCCTAATTTGATGGATTTGCAGATTAACGTCGTCCAAAATTGAGCTTCACTTTCCATACGAAACATAATATACGTGAAGTGTGGAGGTATGGGTTTAAAAAAATGATTAAGAATGGAAGTATTATGGAAATAGACACAGTAGATAAACTACTCTAAACATGCAAAAAAAACACAAAATGGGAAAGTAACGTTAAATACCAAAGGAGGTGGAGACGTTGCCGACATAAATAGCAAAAGTTTCCTGGTACATATTCAGAGTTCTATGACATATACAATTAGAACGATTCTCAAGTCATTTCACGAGAGAGCTACCTCCTAGCCCTAGGTTGTTTGTAGTTATCACATTGGTTTCGTTTTATAGATTATGATAATTGATAACCCTAACAAAGGGGAATGTAGATTATATTGCTATACTAACTTTCATGGTAAAAAAGGTTTATTCTTACATACTACAGAGAACATTGTTATTGCTATATTCCTACTCGAGTCCTATTATAAAGAATTTCTTTACAATTATCGTGATTACTGTACATAAATATAATGTTCTTACACTTCTTCAGAAATTTTGTAACAAAAAATATTTTCATATATGTAGCTCATTAGCCAATGCTAATAGTTTCTCTTACACGGGACGGAATATTTCTTATAAAATTTGGCAGAAATTGCTCGTTGCACCTCGGTTGATTATTCAAATTAGTATACTGAGAAAGGGAAGATATGGATTAAGAGCTCAGAAGAAAATTATCAATACAGCGAGTACTCTCATTAGAAGAAAATTGTACAGATTGTACAGGTAGACATACAGATGGTTCTTCTTCCCCGTCTGTCACATTTTAACAGTTTTTAATGCTAACCACATAAATAAAAGGTTTGTGATAACTCAAGACAAAAAAACAAAAGGTCCCCGGGGTTTAGGGTGAAAGCGCCCGCATTGGCAGGCCTGGGCTGCGGGCGCGCCGGCGGGCGGTGGGCCGCATGATGGATGCTCCGCCGGGAGCATCGACGTACAATGCGCGGCGGCGGGCGCTGGAACAAGGCGCTCAGCGGGCGGTGCGCGCGGGCCGTCCGGGCGGGGAGGAGGGAGGGCCTGGGCGGCCGCGCGCCCGGGAAGGCAAAGGTAAACGTTGCGGGCGAGGTTGATGGCAGGGCTGGAGAAGGGTGAATGGCGCCGCTGTCCCCCAGCCGCGGGTATGGAGGCGGGGGAGGGAGAGGAGGCATGGGAAGACGCCGCGAGGGCGTGGACCTCGCGCATGCTCAAGGATGGAGCAAGCCCGGAAGGTCAAGGAAGATTTTTCTCCTCCGCCTTCTCCTCTGCGTTCTTCTCCTTCCTCTCCTTCTCATCCTTCTCCTCCACCTTTTCCTCATCCTTCTCCTTCTCCATCTTCTTATTCACCTTCATTTGTTCATTTAGTGTTTCCTGGAGTGTCAACAGTGGTGGTGGATTTTCCCCATCTGGCGTTTGAGATCCAGCACCAATCTACATGTCAGCGACGTTTGCCTGATGGTACCCGATCGAAGCTGAGAATTTTTAGGGCGAAAGAACCCTTCGTACGCCTTTCTTCGGCGGGGGAGAAAAGTCGACTGACCCATGTTAGTAGCTTTAGTGCAAGTAAAAGATCCTCAAAAATAAATGAAGCCTCTAAGCTAAATTCAAATCGCCTAATTCGTCGCCGAAGTAATACCTCCTTTCTTTGATATGTCGTGAAAGGAGCGTAGGGAAATTTGCGTGGGCAGACGGAAGAGCAGGCGTCATGGCCTGAGTATCGTCACATAAAATTTGGCATCAATTCAATTCAATTCAGGTACAACTCATCTAGCGGGGCACCACTCTGGCCAGGACGAACTAATCACCCGGAAAATGTGGTAATGTGGTGTGTAAGTTGGAGAGGAGTTGCCGAAGTTGGAGGAAAAATCGTGCGCGAAAATTTATTGTTTGCTCGAATATTGCTTCACAATACAACTAACGAAAAACTACGTATCGACGCAGCCGGCTTCTGGAAGACAGTGACTGAAATTAATCTAGCCATGAAGCTAATGTCGAGAATCCATCGGTATTTGAACCGTAGGACCTCCCAGTCAGCGACGACGCGGAGACATCTAAAATGCGACTACCGAATCATCGTAGCTGGTGGTATCTTCTTCTTCTTGTTCTTCTTCTTCTTCTTCTTCGACACCTCATGGTTCCACAACTTAACATGCGCCTATGCCTGACATTTGCGGATATTTAGTACGGCCATATTCTCTCGAATTCAGAGGGGAAGAGCCATATCGCGTTGAAAATCAGCCCCAGCCAGTCTTTGTTAAAAATGTTTTAGGCCAAGTAGTTAGAATAATCTTGAGTTCTATCTTGGTAATGAAAATGAAATTAAAACAATTCCCGCAATTCCACCCATGTCACGATTTTTCTTGAGGGTAATTTGGTAGTACATTTAAAAACATTCTTGATCTTATTGATTTAAAAATTAGTAAAATATGGGTATGTCGTACCGGAGAGAAGTGTTACCTGCGCACGTTTCTTGATCTGCAGAATACCTACCCTATTCTTTTTAAACTCATAGTTGAATGATGAATAAAAATACAAACAAAGCGTTGTTACAAAATTTAAAATCTATAAATGTTCACTCCCTAGTATTAACCACGTAATACCTATTTGTTTTGCTAAACCCATAGCAACTCAAACATTGGTTATACTCCCACCACAATTAGAAAAAGGAGAACTCAACAAAACGTGCGAAAAGTATAGCTACATTTAGGTCCAGGAGAAAAACCGGAGGTCATCTCAGCATTCGCTCAAAGGATCAAGGAAACTGGACGAGATGGGGATCATTGATACAGAAGCGGAACAATATTGTCACATGCATATTTAGTCTTTCAAAATTATACAGTTCTAAGGTAAACTGATGCATTAAATATTATTGTTAAAATAAATATGAGTTTCTTTTTGATGGTCAGTAGAGTTTCTTAAGGTATAGACACAGAAATGCGAAGAAAAGATTTTATTTGGCTCGTAAACTTGGGTATCAATTTTAGTTATTTAATGCTATTTGGCAATGAGTTCGAAAGTAACGTATATGTGAATTTCTTGTAGTGAGCTGTTTATATCGTCACCTGATGAATATGATTCCTACGACGTGTGTTTCCAATATCAACATTGTATGAAAATAAGTTCCCATACGTTCGTAATTAATTCTGACAAAACTACAGGTTCGTAAATTAAGAGGCAATGCAAAGGTAAAATTCCAAGTACAATGAAGAGAGGCTTGCAGGAATAACGTGGATGTCAGTTGCTTATTATTCGTACGATTTTTCTGCAATCTAAAATTCTGAATACCATACTTATATGATGTATTTCCCGAGAATACTATGTTATATCTCAGGTGGGAAGATGCATTTGCGAAACAAACGCAGCAAACTGCACGAAAGCTGACTGAATTAGAATTAATTCTGAATTCGTTACATAGTGACCATTAGTTTGTGTTTGATTCACTTACATGGATATTCCATCTGACGCTTGACTGAATTAAGAGAGCCAGAAATGTCGTTACCTTAACATCAGCAAGATGCGTATTGTTCTTAGGCTCTTGAAAATAATATGCTGTGCTGAAAATGTCTTAACAGATGGAGTGGCGTCAAAACTCAGACCTACGTAAGTAGCTGCAGACGATGTTGTGAGTGTGCAGGCACAAATTTGACAAGATGGAGCGTATACGGCTGTCCACGCGGGCGCGCAGGTGTACGCTGAGATCGACATGTGGACGAGGACGCGGATGATTATGATTGAATCGAAGCATCAACGTAACAGATCTAATGCAAATTACTATAAGGTTAAAACGGTTTTCAGAAAAAAGTTCCGTAGACAAACACAAAGGATTATTCTCAGAATTGAACTAAATAATTAGATATTTCTTAAACGCGAAAATATACGTTTTTTAAAGTGCGGATGGGTACAACCTGGTGAGTGCATTACGCAGATTAAAATATCTGTATGCGTATAATATTATAAACAATAATTTAAGAAATCAAATCAACATTCGTATGTTCTGTTTACTTATATCACCCTCTCATTGCACACAACCCTGAACTGTCCCATTTTATTGTCGAAACTACTTTCCGAATAGTACAGAAGAGAATAACCTTTTTGCTGAGGAAAACTTCCTAGAAAAATTGGAACTATTTTTGAGGAAGTTTTGAGTAACTTACAAAATTTCAATTTTTGTTTAACCTGTCGCAAAATTTGTTGAAATATCGAAAACTTGTTATTATAATATTCCTTGATCACATATCACAAGTTTGGGAATTATTTGTTTCTCTTTGCGCTCAATTAATTGGATTTTCTTTTTCTACCGCACATCAACAGATTGCCTGAGGTTGTAGCTAACGGTTCCTTAAATATAATACTTTAAGAATGAATGACATCACACATCAACGTACACAGACGACCTGATGGTAAGGTCTTAAAAAATGTACGCCTTTCTACATTTCCTGCTTGTGGCTATTATATATTCGGGGTGGGATCATCACTGCGCCTGAAGAGCAGAAGCTAATGAGTGAGGAGATGACGTGCATATTGTATTGATGGGGTACATTAAATAGTAACAGATCCAAAATACATTATAATGTCCATCGTGTGTGGGAAGAGGAACAATCAGCTCCGGCGTCTGAGAGAGACATGTATATTAACGTGATTGAACGGCAAACAAAAGAAAGTTGTTTTGTAGTGAGTGGTCAATGAAGAAAATCAGTCCATATATTATCTTGTTGTGATATGAGATCTCTACCAAATATTTTTATCGGCAAACATCTATGCATTAAGTGTTTATATTTAGAGAATGATTTACATTGTTATTACTACTGTGGCGCATTACGTGGTATAAGAAAATGTGAGCACTTTATTTTAATGATATCAAAGAAATTTTGCAAAATAATTTGGAGATGACATCCAGTATATTTACTACGATTTTGTTTCATGTTCCATTTGTAATCAGTTCTCATTCATGATTTTTTGATTTGTAATAATTTTAAATTATTTGCGCAAACGAGTAATCTATATCATAATTTCTATACTTAACATATGTACATCATTTTCCAGCAAATCGCGACAATTGTCTATTATATCATGGAAGTCAAACCCAAGTCTTGAATTTCAACTATCATTTTGAAATGTATAATACCAAATTCGACGCATCTGCTCCAAAAAACAACTGATTCATGCGATACACTGAATGCCTATAGGCAAAGAGGAAAAGAAGACTGATGTGGAAACTTCACGATAATGACCAAAGCTAAAATTAATGCCATGGGAAGGAATGTTGATACGGGAAAGTGAATAATTGCGTAACGCCTCATTCATTTTCCTGGACCGTGCCGTGCGTCAGTATCTTATAAGCGAGGCGTCTCCTTCAATCCGTTCCGCGTCCCTCGAGTCCCATTACGGCCCGAGAACGACGACGGAGGAAAGGAGCCGGAGGCCCTTGAAGCGGCGGGCAATAATCCGCTGGTGCAGTACGAAAGGGTTTTGTCCTATCACAACCAATTCTACGTTGAGGAAAACGCTTTTTCGTCACATTTAGTCTACTTATACCTAGTACTCTAGGAAATATCTAAAAGAACACATATCGTCGAGCAAAACGAAAGTGACACATCTAAACAATTATCATTTTGCAGAAGAACGGTCATACTCTGAGTGGAGTTCTTTATTTTGCGACAAGGCCAAGGTTATATACCGGCCATTTTGTTAAATATCTTTACATATTGTTTACAAGGAAAAAACATTACTCAGCTAAAAGGAGACGGTTTACGATAAGTGTGTCTTCTTTATGCTCCAATGATATTTTCTAGCAAGCAGAGCTCTTTCTGGTCAATTTCCAACATTCTAGGAGAGAATGCTTGCGCTTATGCTTATGGAATAAGCAAAATTGAAAATATATTCAATTGAAACAATTATGATTAAAGAAATCAATATGTTTCTTTCAATATTATCAATTCAATATTTCTAGGAATTTTTTCATAGCTGGAATTCCATCCTAAATTGCTTTCGCAGATAAAAAGAGGCATTCTTGGAATAAAACACTCACTAACGGTCAAAATAAAAAGAAATTTGGAGCAATGCGAGAAGAGAATGCGGAAAGAGCAATGCGTTTGTATATATATATATATATATATATATATATATATATATATATATATATATACACGCAGTATAATATGTAGTATATATCGATTTCGAGATTTCAACGGAAATACATATTTTAGAAATACACTTCTCGGACCGAAAAAGTGTTTTTTAAACGTCCGTCTGTCCGTCCGTCTGTCCGTCCGTCCGTCCGTCCGTCCGTCTGGCCGTCCGTCTGTCCATCTGTCCATCTGGCTGTCTGACTGTCTGTGACCACCACTAGCGCCTAAACAATAGGTGGGATCTTTTCCAAAATGGATATTCTCTGGTCGATCTGGCTGGATTCGAGGCGCTGTGATTTTGAAATACTTTCTTCAAAATTTGCGGGTACTTTACGTGAAGCCCCCGGGCATTTCCAAAATTTTCTCAATAACGGCACCTAATTTTTCTTTACATTTTTTGATAAAAGAGTAAAATACACTTATAAAGGTGTCAGGGGTCCAGCTCTCACTGTTAACTCTGAATTTTCGAATATTGCAAGTTTTTTTAATTTTTTCGGCGTGTTCCCACAATCACAATATTAAAGATAGAGATTTTTCCTTGAAATAAAATTTGCTGCCCATAGTGAGTTCTTTCATTAAGGTCATATAACTTTGTTTTGAAAATTTTAATAGTTTTCAGACAATATTGCGTGCAATTTGTGCAATTTAAAATATAACAAAAACAAGATTTTCTCAAAAACGGCTGCAAAGATATACTCCATGAGATGACATAAGCGTTATATTTTGTTTTTACAAAAGGTACACGAAAGAATTTTTTTAAAATATTGCTCACCTCGTTAATGTGCATATTTCTAGCCATTTGTAAACACTAGTACATTTGTGAGTAGTGCTTTAAATGGCTTCCAATCTAGTTTTTCTAAAACTCAAACATTATGTGAAAACGAGCTTCAAATTTCATATTTACAGTAACGCTTTTGTTAAAAAATAGCTCCTGCGATAGATGGCAACTGCCTGTGGCACAAAAGAAGTTAGGCAGGTGACAGAAAAGCTAGGCAGGACCAAAGAAATTAGAAAACTAACTAGTACGAGACAGCATGTGCCTCTCTGTAGCACTACTAGTTGAAATTATTACAAATGGAAGAAAAAGAACTTGACATTTGACACGGTTTTCTTCAGATAACTTTTATATATGAATGTATTGTTCAACAATATTTCTAAATTTTGATGATGATGATATCATAGTGGTTCTTTCACAATTATTTTTGCTATATTTCATGTAAGTTTCCTCAACTAAAATGTTTACATGTGCTTGTAATGTCTTTAACATACTAAATATAAAAAGGATACATTACAATTCTGAATCAATTTGCAAAGTTTGGCACCGCGAAAGTTTTTTGTAAGCAACGTCTGCATTCCTTGAGTTGCTGCTGCCGTCACTCGCGCCACTGCCTTCGAGTAACGCTGGCGGCGGCGGCGGACAGCGGCACAATAACACCCGCACTCAAAAGCCGGCATTCACGCTCTGCCACAACATGAGACATGTTTACATTCCTCATTGGCTCGAAGCTGGAATGGCCTTGGTTTGACGGGAGGTACAATAGAAGAAACATCCAGAACTCCGCCTCTCTCGGCTCTTGAGACGTCCAGTCGTCATCTTCAATACACAGTCCTCCTCCAAACTACCCGATCACCGTCTCTCCCGTCCGCACCGCCCCGGGTCACCAAGGCGACGAGCCACTCGCCAGAGCCCACGACTGCCGAAGTCTTCCATCAAGCGTGAGTTTGCCGATAATTGGCCGTATCAATCGGGGAGACAGCAGCGAAGAACGGGTTGAGGTCTGTCTCGGGCTGCTTAAATTCTTTCGGAGATGGGAAAAACAGTAACAATTTTATTGATCTTAATTTGTTTGTACTCAGTAGAAAATGGTTCGTTGCTTACACATTATTATAATTGTTATGAAATTGACAAATATAAAAAACTAAATATTACATAATAATTA
Organism: Gryllus bimaculatus; assembly: GCA_017312745.1. Classification (NCBI taxonomy): domain Eukaryota; kingdom Metazoa; phylum Arthropoda; class Insecta; order Orthoptera; family Gryllidae; genus Gryllus; species Gryllus bimaculatus. The sequence continues at coordinate 1,076,960 of BOPP01000070.1, read as the reverse complement.
TTACTAAATTTTACTTAATAATATTATGGTTACAATTTCCAGATTTCTTTCATAATTACGAAAAAACTAATACCTATTAACAGTATGCTATATGAAATGTGCAGATGCATAGGAACATGTGGAATTATTCTCAGGTAAAGTTCACTGACATTCTATCATTAATCTATTATTTCTTAAACTTATGCTTGGTTAATATTTCAAGCGTTCGGGTTCAAGTAATGTTATCTGACATTTGCATGTTTTCTACAAAAGTGAATTAATCAATCACACAATTTTACACGGTATGAGAAAGGGTATTATTATTTACACACAAAGATGTTATTGTATAATATTACAAAACATGTCCGGTTAGAAACATTTAAACTATAATATGTACATTTCAATATGTGTGTGTATGTATTTGGTATTTTAAGGTCAGATTAATCCGCGGCTGGAGAACAAACTCTGGGCATCCCAACAGAAAGCTAGCATGTCATCCCATAAACCACCCAAAAAGGGGCACATTTCCATATGTTTACAATAAAATGATTATTGAATCGTTTACTGAGATAAGGTTGTTTCACAAAACTGTTAAGAGCCCGTGGCATAGTACAAAGAGCAGTTTTCTTGTTAAAAAAACAAAAAAAAACACATAAAGAAACGGAAGAATAGGCTTAGGATATCAGCTGATGCCACTGCAGTGCCTCTGACCGGAAGTTCCTAGGTTTGAATCCCGACAGTGGCAGAATTTTCGACCCTAGCTATATAGTTCGAATTGCGTCGCTGTTAAGTCGAGTTCTATTGATTACTGGAGAATTCATCTATCTGCCGGCTACTCTGCGTGGTTTCTGTGATTTCTCCAAACAATACGAGGCGAATGCCGAAGCAGAACCTTAAAACACGGCTCACGCACCGCACGCGATCTTTCCTTCCTCTACCTTTTCCTATACTCACCACTTACGTACACACACACACTTATACGCACTACACTATCACAAACAACGGGATACCGGTCGGGAGTTTAGAACTTGTCCCGGCCGGGGTGGCGCTCCGCTAGTGGGAGATACCTAGCGGGGGAAGTTCATCTAAGGCAGTTCACCTCTCGAGGAAAACACGTGTACTACACTTAAGGAATTAATTACCTTAGCATTGACTCACCAGGAATTACTAATCAATCTATTAATGAATCTTCGGAAAAAAGAATTATAGATCTGCCAGAAGCATTAAAAGATCTAAAGTAAACAAGAGTCCATCCATAGTTTATTTTATTTCCTAACCCGTTTCTCAATTTATGACACGAATGAAGAAAAACAACTCTACGAACATTAAAAGAAACTTCCGTTCAAGTAAAGTATAAAATAATGTAAACTACACATAAGTAAATCTATTCACTCGTGATAGGATAGGGTTTGTTCGTTAATTAAATTTTACTCGTATCTTAAATTGCTATTGAATGATGAATATTTCTTGTTAGAAACTCTATCGGATCTTGTTTAAAACCATCCCCTGCCCGCCAGATCTCAAGAATCCATTAACCGCGTAAGTATGAGCTCAGAAGTGGTAATGTAGTAGGTTAGAATCTGACTTGTTTATAGTGTCGGTTGATGACATTGATGGTTGAAATTGCGTCCAACCCAGCATGTTTTCGATTAGCGTTGTACTTTTTACACTTTGATACGACACTGATTCATGGATACTTGTGACAATTTCTTTACTGAAACGCCTATATGTACCATTTATGTCTCTTTGAAGTTGTATACAGGTAATAATCAAGATTACCGTTTAGAAATAAAGTTGTGTTTACATTTACATGATCGTTCTCTTCCATTTAGGTATAGACGACGTTTCTACACATATTACATGGCACAACGTAATGATCGGAGGAAGAATATAAAATGTATTTTGCAAAATAGCTTTTAAGTCATGACTCGCAGATTATAAAAGAATATAATCACTTGAAGTTATGGGCGCCCAACTTAAACTTAATTTTTCTGAAGATAGAATCAAATGGTCGAATTCTGTATATTCTGCAGTTGTATTTCCGCGTTTATCTTCTAATTTATTTAATGATTTGTTCTCGCAGTAATCTATTAGAGATTCGTTTAAGTTATTTTTATTATTGATTTATTTTTTACGAATAGAAATATAAGAGAACTTTCCCATATTCACTGGTGGATTGCTACTCGAAAGAGAAATTGGAACGAACACAATAGAATGAGAGAACAAAGAGAAACTCCGAGGAAAATATATTAGGGGGTGATACCAATTGTCAGACCGCAGCGAAGATGAAGATGGAGATATATTATTCGCAGATATCTTGGTGAAGATGGGAAATGTGAAGATGTATCTTTAGGTTCAGCGAAAAGTATAAAGGCTGGTACTGGGCCACCGAGAGAAAATCCGACCCACGGTACAATGGAGTAGTGTGTATCGTTAGAAAAAATTCTACAAAAGTATAATAATATATGTTTATATTGCTATTTCTTACAAAGGTTATACTGACGTATTTAGATAAGACTTCGTAAATTACTCGGCGCTCGACTTCTCACGTCCCTATCTGCTTTCGTGGTTTCATGGTCTCTACAAACTCGAAATGGAACACAATAGATCTTGCAAGACAAGCGTCGTTTTACATCTCGTAGAACGCGTGACCAAAGCATAAAAATATATTCACTTGAAATTTGATTGATTGATTAGTGATTCCGGGCGCTAAGGGCATTAGTCCCCTAAGGGTAGTGCATGTTTTAGCTCTGGAGGTGATCTTCCCTCGCTGGCTGGTGAGATCCGACGCCTACCTTCCGGTCGGCAAGCAGGAATTTCTCCCACCAACGGGGCACCGCCCAACTGCTCTGTGTTGCAGACCGGTCTTCCGACATGTGTGTACTGCATGTAAGTGTGTGTGTGAGTAAGGGTTTAGGATGCAGGATAGGAAGAAGAAGGAAAGATAGCGTGCGGTCCGTGACTAGTTTGTTAGGGTAATGCTCCGTCATTCACCTGGTTTTGATCGGAGAAACCACGGAAAACTACTGACCAGAGCATCCGACCGCTACAAGTATCCTCCACACAGAAACTGGATTCAATCTAGTTATGTACCTAGAGTCGAAAATTCAGCCACCATCGGAACTCGAACCCAAATTCTCCCTGTCAGAGGCACTGCAGTGACATCAGTTGATACTTTGAGGCAACTCTGCCGGTCCTTGCAACTTTGAGAAAGATAAGGTAAAGTAAAAATTAAATGAATTAAAGAAATATTGTAATGATAATGTAATATAATGGGCGCTTTGGACTTCAATGAATCCTTCATTTACCTCTTGATTTCTAATGGCTCACATAATATTCATGAACCCTGGAGCAATCTACTGGCAACACCTGCATCTCTTGGAGCTTGGTAACATCAAAAAGCCTGAATAAAAGTAACCGCTGTCATCTTCTAAAAATGTAAAAATACGACAATATTTGTAAAACAACACTCGAAATTTTGTATATATTTTATATACTACTACTAATAAGCATTATTATTATTATTATTATTATTATTATTATTATTATTATTATTATTATTATTATTATTCGCGTAGGAGCTACCACTGACCACGTGACCACGCAAGACATTTCTCTCTCCGATACCCAGTTGTATTCTAACTTGGAGAGATCAACATGTGGATTTATGGGGATCAGCCTTTCGGCTGCATTCCTTGGTTGCACAAAGGTGTTAGCCTTGAATATCAATTAGGGGATAAGATTATATTATTATTGTTATTGTTATTATTATTATTATCATCATAATTACTGTTATATAACAATATTATAATATATTCGTATCTTCCTCTTGTGCAATAAATCGCAAAAATAAAAAAAAAAAGAATCCGTCGAAAATCTTTCTAGACCTACAGCAGAACTATATCTGTGAGCAATCCAATATCATGTTTGACAACGCTCCAAACTAATTTAAATTACAAATTACTGCCGTGTCAATAATTAAATGCTAAAATAAAACAGTGAAATGAAATGAAAACCTACTAATGACAAGGGCCATCGCACGAAGAAAGGAGTTCAATAAAAAATGAAGCACTCAAACGAACACGGAAACGAAAACCATATTCTGAAAGTGCTTAAAAACCAGTTGGGAGTTGTATTGCGATACCGTGTTTTTCAAAGCCGATAAGTAAGCAACTAGAGCACTTGAAGACATTTTTGTCAGCAAAGCCTGCCAGACAGGTTGCGGCGTGGAGAAAACGAGTCGCCCACATCATACGGTGACAAAGGCTGTGGCGCGAGTATGGCACAAAAGGCATTGAAGGGCGGGCGGTCGAGCGGGAAGGCGGCAGGGGCGGTGTGAAGGCGCGTATTAATATCCGTCTGTGGGAGGGCCGCTCTTGGAAAAGCATCTGCGTCGCACAGCGTCGGCGGATCGGTTGTGGCACCCTCGTATGTGGCCCTCGGGCCGGATGAACGTCAAGAGAGACCCTAAGAATGAGCAAACAGGGCTTTCTGATAACACTGAAGTATAAGGCACATGCAATCAAATTAACATGGAAATAAAACTATAATCATTGCATTGCGATGAAAATATTTCATTTTAGCCAGATATGTTCTGTTATGAACATGACTATAAAGTTTTCCGTTCATAACTATGTGTGGTTACATAATGAAGTCTCCAAATAAATCCGTGATTCTAATTATCGTTGATGGTGATATTCCACAATATTTTTTATTAGTTGAAAATCAAAGATTTTCGATTCGATCTATTGTGTTCTAAAAATATTATATTTTATTTAATAAGTACATGCTATAGTTTTAATCTACCTAGCGGCTTTGGCTTTGAAACGTACGTTTCCAATTATTATTGTCTTGAATGCACAGATATCTCGATTACGACAAATGTTTCAAACTTGCATTTGGTTTTAAAGGATTTTATTTCGATTTAATCGCCGTACAAAGTTCTTTAAACTATTAAAAATTGCAATCAATTAATTTAAATAATTTGAATTATTTAAAAAATAACTAATAAGTGCTCATCATTAAATTAATTCATTAGACGTTTTGGTATCACGAATAAAAATAGTTTATACATAAATTTAAATCAATATACAATTTTGTTAAAAAAAAATGGGAGTTCCTGACCATCTATTATTGGACCCTCTGCTTTAAACACGTGCACAGCACGTGCATACACGTACAGAGCGTTGCTTATTCCTTAATCCAATCATTTTTGTTCTTTTCCACCTCGTCAACATTTCAACGATTCTTGTCGAACTAGAGGACCGTAACTTACATTGGTTTCACTGCGTTTAGTTTCAAAACGTGATCGATTCAGCCAGTTTTTGCATTGTCACTATTAATGTGTATGTATATTATTTATCCTACCCCTCCTGTTCTGCACGATATCGTGTTGTGAACTAAAAATTTGTTAGCTTTTCTTCATCAGCACACTTTCATTACGTATTCTAAATTATTCCTTATAACATGGATTCAGGATGATCTATATCTACAACTCTGTCCTTTTCTCTTCATATATTGCAACTGATTTCTTCTACCTCTATTCCATTCTTGCGTTCTCTATCTTCTTTTTCTACCTTCCACTTCTATCTCCCATTTTATTTAAAATTTTATCTCCTTTCCTTTTCGTCCGTTTGAACCCATCTACTTCTAGTTAATATGATTTAAGATTGAAGGTACAATTGAATTAAAAGTATCATATATTTCCACCGAATCTTTCATATTATTTTTGTCTCAACTATTACTAATTCGCGACTTCTTCAGCCTTAACTCTTATTCATCTCCTTTCAATTTTAGCCCACTCAATTATTTGTTACTTATTCGTCTTGATTTCAATCTAGCGGGTTCTTCTCCGACACTTCAATGTTTGCCTATTGACATGGCCTCCCACGCATGCTTTTCCCTGTTCTCGTTCACCTTCCATGTCTTCGGCTGGCTCGATCACGAATTACCCTTTCCCTGTCCAAACTACCACGTCACCTGTCTCCCTCGCCCACGCCTCCACCTTGCAATGCCGCCCCTGCCCCTCCGCTTCGAACCCCTCTCCGGCACCCCCAGCTCCGCCCGCGCGCCGCCTGCAGCAGC
>BOPP01000070.1:1030680-1068095 GCA_017312745.1 Gryllus bimaculatus | reverse complement strand
CCTGAAAATTAACCCATCGCACCCGGCGGATTTATCGCCCCTCGCCCCTTTTCATCGAGCAGGGAATCACGAAATATTTCTTCTTTGGCGACAGGAGACTTCTGTCTCTGAATGGCGTGGTTCGCATCAAAGGACACCGTAAACGACGCACAGCCGTGTTTCCGCTCTTATAACACAATGTGTTGAAATTCACCAGCTATTCAACATGATACATCTTCGCGGCATAAATTCCCTATGACAGTTGTCTTTTGGAATAAAACCTATAGATTTTGGTCATAATTCTGAATAACCTAATTTAATATTAAGATATTATATACTGTTACCTTTATTTGCTACTATCCACCTGGCTTTTCTCGACTATCACATGATGAAATGTCCCATGAGACTGAATTTTCACAGGTCTCGATGTTTTCATCTTCATGACAAATTTCAACCTCAATACTAAGTAAAGAAGTTACGAGTGCCTATTATTTTTTTCTACAAAAAATTGAAAGATTTACGTTACCGATTCATTTATTCATCCCGTCATGACTATAAATGATTATTTTTTGAAGAGATTGTGTTAAAAAAATGTTTTCATATCGTACAAAAGAGAAATATAATTTTAAGTGTAGCAAACGATAAATATATACAACACAAAGTGAAAAATAAACAATTACCAGCAATAAATTAACAGGTTACTCATACCTTTTCAAACGCTACATTTCCTACCACAATACACAATTTTCAGGTTGAAGTTTGATAAAGAAGTACGAATACCTGACTTTCTTCAGAATAGAAGGAAATTCGATATATCACAATCAGGAATAAGTATTTATGATCAGGGAATTTATTTAATTTGCTAATGCCAAAAATAAAGAAAATTTTCAAACCACAGTTCATTAACGTACCGTCTCATGCTCACTGTCATATTTTTGATGAACTATCTCAGGTCGTCCAAATATTAATAGAAGAGGACTTAGGTGTAAGTGAAAAGACGTTTTCAATACCACTCTTCACAAAGAAATTAAAGGTTCGCAACTGACACTATTAGGTACTGCCTGAAAGAGAGCAGCCTCCTCTCTAAGATATACTGAGTCAGGTGTGTAGAGGAATTCACGAACCATGTGCCTGTTTCTGTGAAGTTAATAATCACAGATAAACTTACAATAATATCAAAACTATTGTTATTGGCATTTAATTAATATGAAAATCTACAATTGCAGAAAAAAGTCTAAGTTTATATTATTACAACCAGCATTCTTGAGATGTTGAAAATTTACTGTTTACCGTCAAAAAGGTATATTATTGGAAAAAATAGTTTTCAAAATTCTTTCTTGTGACGAGTCAAGTGAATGTTTTTCAAGAAAGTGAGAATAGACCAATCTTGTTATTGCCGCAAATATGTTGGGCAATGACAACGATGAATAAACATGCATTGTTGGTCTTGGTCACCTTATCCTATCACCTGATACTAGTAATAAAGAAACTGACCGAGAAAGTTCGTCTTTTTCTGCTGGGGATTGAACATCATCTTAATAATCGCATTTCTTCAGGTTACTTCTATTTGAGACCGAATGCGTGATCCTGCGATTCATAGCATGAGATAAGTCTCATGGTTGCTAAATGTTTCCACCTCTTGACGCGTCGTGTCATTGACGCTGTTTAAGCAGCGGGTCCGGCATACAGCGAGCTGCCTACCTGCTCAGGCGAACAAACTATTTTTTTTTAAATCTTATTTATGTGTGTCCCACTTTTGCAAATTTGGCACGTTATACAATTAGTGTAAAAATACAAGAGTAATTTTTACAATTAATTTAAATATACATTTAATGTAAAAATTTGCATTTTAAAATTAAAACATATTTAAATTATTTAAATAACATGTTTACAAGAATTATGTTTACATCACATGAAAGTACATCTTTCTAAGTTAATTTAAGTGTAATTTTATTTTTCTCAAAAAACCGGTATTTGCGCAAAAAAATTAAACATTAACATGCGCATGATTTTTCGGAAAAAGATATTTCTGAAAGGGGTATGATTAGAAAAAACAACAAAAAAAAATATGTTTTCAACCCTAGAACTCATAAAAAAGTTTTAAGGCGCTAAAAGTAGTGATGTTTTGTGAATATGCGATTTTACGTGGAATGAGTAGTGAAAATTCATAATTGATTGTTTAAGATTAAAGTGAGTGTCATTAATCTGCATCCGACCGTAGGCGAAGAAGGGATGGAAGAAATCAGGATTAAAACTGTGATGCCAAGTCTGGCCGACATGCTGAACTTCCCTATCGGGTATGAATTGCCAACTTTCGGAGTGATTCTATACAAACTCGAAACGATGAAAATCACTTCATTTAAAATAAAGTGCATTTTGCACCATATTGGTGCAAGGGACAAAACAAGGGTGCAGCATTTCATAACAAACAAAGCATTAAACGCTCATCGAAAGAGAAAGAAATTAAAACTTCTTGCAAAGCGAAGACAATTGTGACGACGACCTTTCGGGAACAGGGCTTTGCGACGCTTTTCACGTCAATGGAGAAATGGCGAATGTTGCCACATACGGCAACTTACAAGAGCTCTTACGATTCGCAACAGCAAAAAGCGATCTGGCGATGTTATAGCGGCTCCTTTTGCCGATGATGATGCTATTGTCTGGTACATTTAGCAATATGGTTATAGCACGTACGTACACACATACGTACACTGCCTGAGAAAAAGTGAAGCACGGAAGGAGTGGTCTAATATTATTCCGTTTCGGTATCCATGCATGCCATTGATGCTTGAGTAAATGATTACACATATTTGTAATGTGAAGACCGCTCACCAGAGTGCATTTTTGTCACCGTTCTGCTGTTGCGCAGGTGTTAGCAGTCAACTGCTGTAAGCCACACAGTGAAGTGAAACAACGTTTGCGTACAGTGCGAATCACCTGCCATACTATGCATACGCATTCGACTGCTTGTTCACCAAAGGACTGCATTAGACACAGGCCGCATTGAGAGATTTCATAAGGCTGGTTCGTCGTAATGTGCAATCGTCAGGTAAATGGGCCCCTCAGATGTCAGAGTGGCGCGATGTTGGACTCAATGGGTACATGAGAGCACCCACGCATGTCGATGAGGAGGCTCAGGTCGACAATGAAACACCATCCCAACGAGGACCGTTGTATAGTGCTCCAAGCAGCGCGGAATCGCATGACATCGGACCCGTCATCCGCGAACTGGAGTGCTGGCGACTCCACAACATCCTGTGAGTTCCCGTACAGTGGTCCCACCGCCCCACGCGTCGGTTGCTACCGACATCGGTGCAGATTGGTGCAGTATCCGGGAGGCATGTACAGAGTACGAATGGTATCGCAACATGTTGAGTAATGAGTCCTTCTTCGCCAAAACCCCCGATGACCCTCGGGTTCGAGGGTGGCGGCGTGGAGGGCAGAGGGCACATCATGACCATATTGTAGAGAGACACACAGGCGTAACCCCGGGCATCATGGTATGGGAAGCAATCGGATACGCGTTCACATCATCTCTAATAGTTTTTCGTCAGACTTTGACGGTGCATCAATACGCCAATGACATTCTGCGACCGCACATCCTACCCCTTATGGCACAGCACCCTGGGACAATGTTCCACCATAAAAAAGCTTGCCCACTCACAGCATGTGTACCTACAGCATGTTGAGGTCCTTCTTTCGCCAGCGAGATCACCGGACCTCATTAAACACGTTGAGGATGACGTTTGAAGGGACTCCGTCGCTGTACTATCCTGCAGAACCTGGAGGAACTGCTGCAACGACTGTTGAGGAACTTATTTCAAGAGAGAATCCAAAGGCTATTTGACACCATTCCGAACTGCATAAGAGCACACATTGCAGCCAGAAGAACTGACACCCTACTGACCTCGTGCCAGCTTTCGACTTGTAACTGCCAAAGGCCTTGTATCTTTCATTCCATATTGTAGTTAGTTCAATAAAGTCACATGGTCTTTCAGTATACATTTCAGACTACATTTGTCAAAATTGGATATTTTTCCTCTTTTAGTTTGTGTAAATAATGAACGTTACAATTTGGACTATGAGCTTGTGCTCGTGTAACACGGGATACGGCAAGTGAGCAAGCGGCTTCACCGCGTCGGCCGTTAGGGCTCGCCACTCAGCTGTTGCGGTTTTGATCCAATCGGGAGGTTATATGTCGCTACAGTGACGTCACTATGGGGACATTGAAGCTCCCGATTGGGTGAAACTGAGAACAGTTGATTTAATTCAAACGCACGGCTAAACAAGTCCTAGTATATGCGAAAAGCCCCACAAACGAGCACAAAGTAAATAGCGCGCAAGGTGAAGTCATTGCAGCCTTTCCTATGGCGAACAAATCATGGGGAGAGATGACACTTTTCCATTTTCAGTGGGTGCAGCATTTGCGCAGTAGATACTTATCGTTTTCAATTCTCTAGGCATTTACTGCAAAAAAATGCAAAGAAAACCAGGAATTTCATTCTTTGTTGCGATGAAGCGTGTTTTACAAAAACTGGCACAATGAATGTGCCCAACGTGAATGTGATGGCCAAGGAAAATCCACATGTTGCACGTAGCGAATAATTTTTCTGTAAAAGTGTCGGTTGGCATTGTGGATGAATTTATCCTCATATGTTCCTCATTTCTTACCCAAGCGTTTAATAGGAGTTCCGTATCTGAATTTTATAACTCAGGTACCCCCAACGCTTTTTGATCTGGGGGTTAATGAAAGTCCACGTTTATGCCACCGAAATAGAGGATCGTGATGACCGTTAGCGCATTGGAATAGAGGATTGTTGTGACCTTCTTTGGCGAATTGGAAGTGGGGCGGCAGAAATGAAGGTACAACTGAAGTTGTGTGCGTCATGGAGGCCGGGCGGCGCAGGTACCTATCTTGCATTTACGAAAGAGGAGACCATTTTGATCAGTTGTAGAGCCCCTGTTATATGAGGTCAAATGCTAAATTTGAGCTATCTAGCAAGAATGATAAACTATTCTGAATAACACATTAATAATATTTTTTCTCTCTTTTTTCATATTCGTGAGCAATTATAGCCACAGGGAACAATACTTAATGTAACATTTAGGCTATATTTTTGGCGAAATATGATCAAAGACAAAAAAAATTCTAAAATTTTGAACAGGGTTTACAGTATTGCCATTTGCACACTTGGTGTACTCTATTACCGGGTCCTGTATTAGCAATAAGGACTGTATAACTCGGTATAATATAACCGCTTACAACTAGTTATTTGTAACCTACTAGGTTTGCAAGGAGATATTAGAATTTTCATTAACTAAGTCCTCTGACGATGGGATATGTCAACCATCGTATGGTAACCACTAGTGAAAGGAGTCCAGCTTTCACGGTTCCCTCCCCGCTCCCTCCCAGGTCCCTCTCCCCTCGCCCCTTTAGCTGGACCCGAGAGATGCTGATGCACTTCTTGCCCCCGGGGAGGGTCGTCGTTAGTGGAGCGGGAAGAATCGGCGACGCGTGACGGCCCTAATTTCTCTCGCCTAATCCCCCCCCCTAGCGCTTTTGCCTTGCCTGTCAACACCCCCTAATAGCACCATCTCCTCCACGAATGCCATCGCCAACTTACATACTGCAAATGTCTTTTCTGTCAACAGATTGCTGACGATATTACTGTCATACAGTTCATTGTTGTGTCGTAACTGTCATCATAACACATCATTATCATTTTTATAGTAATTGTCACTGTCATTGTCCTTGCTTTAGTTTATGAACTACATTGTCCTCGTCATTTGCATGTTCACTGCTGTAAACTTCCATTGTTCTTTACGTGTAAGTTACTAACGTAATTACCTGTCACCACTATCAGAGCCACTCCTCAATCAAAAAGTCACGATATCTTTGATGCCACTGACTTCTATTATATATTACCTACTGTCATGAACTGTTTTCAATCGATCTCGGCCATAGTCCATGTCAATGGCGGATCTAGGGGGTGCATGCCCCCCATGCATAGCTTTTTTTATTTTCTGTTCTTTATTTAGCAAAATTTATTTAAATATTTATTTATGTTCGAATTATGAAATTATTTAAACTATAACATTGTATAGTATCATATCCACATCTCTTGTCTGTCTGTACTTGGTCCGATAGTCGGCGAACCGGCCAGGGCCTACCAGCAACGTCCCGGCCTCGCGGCCAAGGGTTCAGAATACTTATGGTTAGCAGAAAGACATTCCTATGCCGTATTCCGGTCTTCTCATCCTCAGAAGTGCGGTTTCTCATCGTCATACAGTAATATATACTCGGACATTGCAAGGTTAATCACTCTATAATCTTGCCCGTCCGAGAATCGAATCCGAGGTCCCGTAATGAAATGCAAGTACTCTGACCAATGAGCTAAGCAAGGGCCACATCTGTTGTATTGTACATAAGTAATATAGAATATAATAACAATATGTTTATTATTTTTTAAAATCTACGATGTCACTCCCGTGATTGGCTGGATTCGCCCCTGGCAGTAGTGAAACAGTGCCAAAATCTTAAATTGATTTGAAGCCTAGAACATCAGACCCCACATTGGGGACGGAAATTAGGAGGCAATGCAGGTACTTGACAGAATCCCACATTTAGGTGTCACGAGCAGATAAGGAGCACGCGCGCCGCGGAGAGAGCGCAAGAAAGGCAGCGATAACAATCGATAATAGAGTGCGACTCTGATACTGTCATCCACGGTACAATGTTTCTATAATCACTAGACACCAATGCAAACGTCTCCAATCCCCTTCATGCTGACTTTTTATTTTTCGTTCGTAATACCTTCCTCAACCGAATCAGGTGACGCAGAGTGCTGCAGCGGAAACCCCAAGAAGCGGAAACCAGGAGTTGTGGCTTCTAATTCTGTATAATGATTTGATGTTTTCAGCAAATGTCTGATCCGTGAAAAGCAAACGGAAATGAACAAAAAATACTTAAGTATGAAATCTTCCACATCGACATAATGAACCGACATCGGCGGAGAAACTGAAAAACCTGATTTCTAGTCGCCTACGTCCTGACAGAATTGTGACATTAATAAAAGTTCAAAAAAAGTTCATTTCTACATGAACCTCTGTAACTTAAATATTTTACATGATGTTTAGTACGTAGCTATTTTCTCCGCCTGTGATTGCCACCGGTACCCATCAGCCATCAACAAACCTAACCATTCATCTACCATCAAAACAGTGCCAGTCATAGCCGTCACAACCGTCACAACCACCGCCACCGCCACCACCAATAACACCACTACCAACACTACTATTACCACCCCTTCCTCCATTTCCACCTCCACCGCTTCTATTAGCCCTATCCATATTACTACAACTACCACCTTTATAACAACCACCAAATCCGTTACCCCAATCACAACCGCCATTAACTCTACCACCACTATTTTCACCGCTACAAGTCAAGTCTCCAAGACAGCCTCCTTGGTATCATGAGCACGGACGAGCAAGCGTGCGCTTTTGGGATTCCACCTCGTCATATTTCCCTATTCAGCCTTTCGTCGTGCTCACCAGCCACGCGTAGGTTTTCGTCACGCTTCTTACCGAAGGGCGCCTTTAACACAATTTGCTCTATGAATTTCATAAGCTATTAAACAGGCGCTATAATGAGATTCTGGTTGGAGGACGATAGCAAGACGCCTGTGAATCCGGTAAAAAGTGAAATATTAAATTAGGAGAGTGACGAGGTGAACGGATGGGCGCCTGAAGAAATATGAAACTAATGCTTTCAGAGTCGAAAGGCAAAAATTGCGTTATGCTACAGGGAGTCCTTTGAACAAGAAATGAATCTATTGAAGTGAGGAATCTGAAAATTTGATTAAAGAAGTTTACCTAAAAAACAGCGAAATATTCCAATTTTTGAAAATACTAATAAGATAGGTTTAAACTCATACTTTGTTTCTCTCATCATTATGTTTAGTGCTGTTAGATAATAGGCCACACTAGGGCTCTCATTGTTCATTTATATTAGTTAAAGATATAACCTTAATATAAGAGAACGAAGCTCACAGAATTGTAACCACTTATATAGAAATGTTCAAATCTGAAATATAACATAATAAGAATATGAACTTGACTATAACAGCGCTGATGTAATATCCAGTTAATCTATTGAGGTAGTCTATTTTGCATATCAACGTATTTGGGAACATATTAAATGTCATAACAAACAATATTTTTAACAGGTTGACACCATTTAATTAAATTATCATAAGCACATCAAAAGAATAAGTTACCGATAATGATTCTATTCGAGATGATCACTAGTAATTGTTTTAAATTGTTAAGGACCTTTATGTTTCATGCCTTGCACTATTAAATGTGTGTAAATAGAAAATGAAATGTGATACATTCAGGGTAAAACAGATAATAAAACGTTACGTAATAATAGCGTTCCTGACTAACACGAAGGCACTTAGTATCCCTTTCACACAGAATTTTTATTTCGCTTGCATATTCCAATCACAACATTGGCAAATATAAATTCCCTGCAAAACTGCACACGAATTGCGAGGTAGGCTTTCCACACTTGCCAACCTTCACTACCTAGAAGCCTTGCAAGTCAAACAGTCCCCTCTGTGCGTTGTGAGAGGAGAATAAAAACAAGTTTGGAAAGCGCGTGAAGCAAACTATGTTGCAATAATTAAAGAGAGGACCTTGACAGGAGGCGCATTCCCTTCCCAAAAGAATACATTACTCTTCCTAATTCACGCGCCAAGTTGTCGTCGTAGCTAATTAAAAAATGGTGAACGTACTCAGCACGTCTACGACAGCCATGCAACACTAGATTACATGGTAATGCATGCGGAATGAATTGGCCGGGTGACATAAGTCGTTGTCACAGGCCGCAGCGAGTGGCTTTCAAACGGTGTGTCGTAGATTGCTAAGCCAATGAAAGATGAAATTCTGTAAGTTAAACGATTTTAAATTTTCATTGCAGAAAAAGATAAACGTTTTGTTTTGGTGATTTTCCAAAATTGTGAGAGTAACGTTCAAAACATTCTTAATTCATAGGTACAAGAGAGTATTATAGCTCATAAACTTTTACTTCGAAAAAACGTACTGAATTTAGCGATTTCGTTCTGCATTGAGAAATGTGAGTAATTGGGGAAGGAGGAAGCGTGAGCAAACAAATTTGGTAAATCGCACCTTTGGAAAAATTCTGCAGATTTTGTAGTAAATGAGTTAAGAATCTAAATGAGCACATTAAGCTTATATAACTCTCTCAATCGAAGAGAAAAAACAGAAATTAATGAGCTAAGCCTCCATATTTCCATTTCCGTATATATGTTTTTTCTTGAAGCCTTCGAAACCAGTCATGTCTTATGAATTTTCCTTACAATTGATGTATCATTTTCCCACTAGTCATGCAGCTCATATACTTCTTAATATGTTCTTCCTAATATGTTCTTCCTAATATGTTCACCTTCCTATTAAGGCTTCCACAAAATTAGAATTCTATACAGATAATAGTGTTCGGCGCGTTTTTTTTAAAATCTGGAATATTGAAGAATATTGATGTTTTTTTTAAACGTGTGTCATTTATCAGCGTATATAGTTGCTGCGCGTAATGTTACCAAAAATTTTCCTGTTGCGATGGACATGTAGAAAAAGAATGACAAATGGAAAGTGTCTTAGATATGAAGGGACACATGGGTGGGAGCGCCAATAATGACGCAAACGAATCATCATAGAAGATGACAGCTATCGTCAGCGTTTTTTCTTATTGAAAAAATATAACTGGCTTAGGTGAATGAACGAAAACTGATTTGGTTGTCGGGGATGCAACTTTTCGAGGTAAATAGATTAAATTCATAAGGCAGAGAAACATTATACGGTCGATACTGTTACGATACTTTTCATTACAGCCAGTGCCAACAGAAGTTGCTGATTGAGCGCCAACACAGCTACCAGTTAGCCGGACTCGTCGTAACTTCTATGATCTAAATGGAAAATGATTGCACCAATGTAATAAATATATGGAACTAAAGATCTTTTTTTATTATTTATATTGTTTCCTAGTTGAAGGCGCAGATTCTTAATGCAGATTTAGCTTCAGAGAATATGCGGATCAAATCATTATACCACCCTTTCACATGTTTTAGAGTGAACTGGAATTATAACTATACAATTGTATATAGATTAAAAATTCCAAGATATTTCAAATGTGCAAAAAAAAATCTAAGGCTTTTCTGATTTGGTGTAATTTGGTGTTTGGTTTATTTTATTACTAATATGTAATAATAACTGAATCAGAAAAACAAAATAGTAAATTTTGTTTTTATAATGAAACTTACAAAAACCTATTCGTCTTTGTGTTCGCTTTAATATAACATTTAGAAAAATGTGTTTGATTTTCGTGAATATTTAATGGACACGTGATATAAATGCTGAAAATTATTCTCGGACCTACAACCCCCTCGATGTTCTTGGCCAGCTATACTTGATTCCTAGAGCGAATACGGGAATGCACCTTTATTTTGTTTCTGGACAAAAATGTGTACGCTTCAATTTCCTATTAAATACCAGAACGTTTTATTTTTATTTTTTACATCTCAGTAAAACAAATTTACCTCCGCATAATCAGCACATGCTTAGTTCAATTAGTTCACAGCCGTTTAGATCTTTGACTGTAATCTCTTGAAGTTAGTAATACATTTATAAGCTTTGCCCAACATTTTAAGTTGCGCAAAGAAACCCACACACTGCTATTACTATCGTCCTTATATTTGTCAGGTACGGACTTGACGTGTGTAGTATTTTACCGGGCCTTTTCAGCACATAATAGTGCGGTAAAGAGAACTATGGAAAGAAATGCAATCACGGTAGGTCTAGCAAAAATATTTGTAGCATTACTGAGTGTTTTAATTTGAGCAATATTTGGGCAATGTTGTTATACTTTTATCTCTGTTACATGTCGCTCTTACAGTTTAGAACAAGTCAATGAACACTAAAATCATATACATTTCAAGCTGCACCGTATTACGTGAACAAAATACATTTTTACCATGTCGGCCTAAATTCATTATCCAGTCCAAGTAGGTAGTAGGTAATCTAGTAGTAGGTTATCTAGTCCTAGTAGGTAAATTATAAAAAGTGCCCAAATAGTTCTAGTAAGAAATATACAAATACGAAAATGTAATAATTAAGTGTCATTAAAATTAATCTCTATCCTAAAATATTTTCGTATATTTCTCAAAAAAAAAAAAAAAAAAGTGAAACACTTCAATAGGGAACGTACGTTACTATGAATGAACTTAGTGAAAATGGGTGAGACATATATTTTTTTTTTCAAATCCCGTGTATAAAACAACTTTGGTACAGATCTAATAGAGCAAATATAACATAAAAACAAATCAATTACCGTATTTCCTGCTAGCAGATGATGTGTAATGTTTGCACATTATACTGCCCATATACCAAATACATGCTTATTATTGTAATGTGCAAACGGAGGAGAAGAAAAAGTTCGGAAACTGAACCCACCACTTGGACACAGTTTAAGATCATCATAGCAAGCATGCACTCCGTAAGTCTTAGAGATTTAGAGGTTCTAACGTTTGAAAGAATGGTGCTATGAGCACTGGCTTTGAAGTGGTTCTGTGTTTCATGAAGGAATGAGTTCTGATACCACTAAAGATGAAACACATACTATGTAACTTGCGAATGCCTTAGTAGTATTTGATTAAGAGAAGCACAAGCCTCAACGCATCAGTAAAACCATCAGTCGGGATCATAGTCAAACATTAACAGTATACCATATTTAACGCATTTTTTCACTTTTTCCAACAAAAAATGTTTGTTAATAAAAAATTCGTAAATAAATAGGAATTAAATAGATAGTGCAATGTAAATCTAACCTGTGTTAATTGAATGAGAAAATTCTCACCCATGGATATCTGCAGTCACCTACGTGATTAATGTTCGTAAGTATCATTTCATTGAACGTAAAATATTACCGCTGCCATACTTTTTCATTTACGAATCTGTAGTTTTTTACTTTAATGATATCAAATATTCTTTCTTAACGTAGTTGTTGATAACTACAGTACACGAGGAGGTGAACCTATCAGATATCAGTATCAAAATACACTAGCAAAAGACAATAAGAAATCCATGTTAAAAATGCACGAGAGCCATCATATTTCATGAAGAGTTGCCAAACGCTTACTACTATATTCAACACTAGTTAACTATGTATTGTACATGAGAGATGATAATAATTCCGAAACCAAGAAAATGTGCCTGGACAGTTCTTACGTCATAGATCACAAACACGTTTAACTGTTTCTGTCGTTAATAAATATACAAATAAATACAACTATCTGCGTTGCGAGTTTTAAGAGAGCTTACTTCCAAGAATTGTTTTTCTAGACAGAATTTTCTTCTGTAAAAATTGCGGTAGGAATAAAAAAATACGAAAAGAGGTCGTACAAATTGGGATAAATATTTTTACTATATTTTGTTAATATATTAGTGTATAGTTTATACTTTTTTTATCGTTTGCTATACTGCTCAATACTTTCTTTACTAATTTGATTTTAACGGAATGAAAACTTTAAATCGATTGAGAATTGAAGAGAATCTATAAAACGTGATTTCATAAATTGTTTTCTTGGTAGTGAAATTTTGAAAACGTGGTTTAAATATTTGGTTTATTCGTATTGGACTTCTAGAATTGTGCTTAAGGAATATATCATTTAAATGCAACAAACTAGACGGCAATACAAGTCTGTGTCACTTTGTAATAATGTTTCGTATAGTAGTTCGAAAAGTTCAGCATCTACTAAAAACGGAAGAGTTACAATAATTGTTTACGTTTCGTTAAAGAGACAATTACAATGTCCTGAGAGCACGACTCAGAAGGAAATGAGAAGATATAATTTTGAAAAGAGTGGATAGGTGCAAGTGAAGCACAATCATGAGACTTGAAAATTCGAAAAGAAAAGGAGAAAAAGAGAAAATCACTTCTAGATACATTCAATCTAATCACCTTTGAGTCCGTGTCTATTACACAACGCAGATTGCAAAGAGCAGTAGTTAGTGAATACGTAATTAATGATGGTGAGGTTTAACTAATGGAAATCTGACGTGTCAATGTTTTAAAAAAATAATGGCTCAACAATGGAAGCTACATAAAAAGCTACTATTTTATTAAGCTTCGATTGTTGAACGATTATACACGATGAAATGTAATATTTGAGAATTGAACAAGAAAGATTGGACGATTTAACGATTTAACTTACTTTCGTAACCTGTTCATGTTTTGAGAGAAAGTGGATAATGCCAGCATTCGTGACAAGATTCTTTCAGTAACCTCTATGGCTTAGCCTATTTTCCTCTCGAATGTTTAAGCCTGTTAACTATTCCAAAACCCGTTTCCTTAATCACTTTTCTAACTGACAAGAGTGTTAGCAAAATTTGAACCCAGCCGCAAACATCGCTTTATTAGTGGGTAATGCGGAGTCGAATGCTGTAGAAGGCCGAGAACCCATTTCATAAATCATTTTTTCTCTACGACGATCTGTCAGACTTTTCCTCATTGATATTCCGGCTAGTTATCCTCAATCTTGCAAAGCAGTATGTGTGAATACCCCCAACCTGAACGCGCAAACGAAACACTCTGGATTGGACTCCACACGCAGGCTGCCAAAACCAAAGCCCAGAGCTAACTAGTTGCGACACCCCGCCGGCAAGAGCGCACCACATGCCGAGAGACTAATAAGGCGATTTCATGCGACGACGTCCGCAGGCGGACGCGCAGAACCGTGCGCACTGAGGAGGTAATCCGGTAAATTAAAGAGGATAAGGAGGCTAGACACCGGTAAATGAAGAAAAGAAAGTGAAAAATTTCACTAGTAAGCAACGAAGCAAATTGTCTTCAATGAAAAGATGAGTAGAATTATCTTTGTGTGAAAAATTGCAGGACAATTTCTTCAGGGCCGGGCAATATAGGCAGATTCTTCAGGAGGTGAATATTAGAAAGAATTGTTTTTTCAATGACATTTACGCCCTAAAAATCATTGTTTTAACGAAATAGTATCTGAAAATTAAATCGAGCATGTAAGGGAACATTATATGTTATACATAACGTAAATATTTCCGAATGAACATTATTGTTTGACAATACTTAAATTACACCGTTTACCGATCAAAAGAAGCTTTCTATAACTCGGGATCAAAAATGTCTAATTTTCAAATTTTGCTAACCTCGCATTCTAGGAAATGTCATACATCATTCAAATATTTATGGTAAAATAGTAGGGAACATTCTGGAGATCACGGAAACGCGCGCTGTTTGCAGTTCTTCCCAAATGTTACATACAATTTTTATAGTTCATTGACAAAAATATAATCAGATTAATTTGAGTACGAACTGTAGCTTAAGTACGCTCTCCTCGTGTGTATTTTGTAGTTCCGGGTGCATCAATTTCTTTGGTCATTAGCTCCGAGATTATTCCACATTACAGTTAAAATGGAGGTGTTTCTCCTCCTTTGCTACGTGAGATCCGGTATCAACCTACATGTCGATTTGTTGGCTTTCCTCCCTCTTCACCCTATCCCCTCCTCACCCTTAGTTCGTATCCTCCCAGCGGGGCATCCCCCCAGCTGGGATACTCTCGAACTCTCAACTGGTCTCGTATCATGTGTGGTAGTGTAGAATGTGTGTGCAGTATAGGGAGAAGAGGGCCAAGGGTAATGAAAGAAAGATCTCGCGAGGTCTGTGGCCAATCTGCAGGACACTGCTCCGGCGAACTCGCATAGAACAGATAGGAAAAAACCATGAATAATTACCGATGAAAGCAGCCTGCCGCTAGAATTGTCCTCCTGACAGCCGGTGAATACAACGTATGCAACTAGTGTAGAAAATACGCCACCGTTGGGACCCGAACCCTAGGACCTCCCGGTCGGAGACTCCGCGTCGGCAACGGCGGCGGGCACAGCATAAGAGCCCTGACAGGAGACGCAGCACCCGCGGCGCTGCAAGGCTGAGCGAAGACAGGTGCGGCGGGGGCGTTGGCGCCGATGGCGGGACCCCGAGACACGTACGCCGCGGCCTTCCCATGTCCTCAGCCAAGCCGGGTGGCAGTATGTTTACAACCGGGGAATGCGTTTTTTTCTCTGCTGTCCAACCGAGCCTCCGGGGAGCTACAGGTTGTCGCGGCGCCTGCCTCCACTGCCATCGCCTCGGACACAACTGCAGCAGCCGCCGTAAGAGCAACTCTCGCACGCCGTCACCCTCGTGTCTGCGGTTTTCTGCCATTTTCCCTTCTTCCGGATGAGCACAAGTCAAACGATCGTCCAGAGGGGATGATAAGGTCGTGGTTCACCCTCTTGGAGAATGAATATGATATAAAAATATTTAAATAATTTTAAATAAGCACAAAAAATAATGTGTTATTTGGGAATTTAATTGTATTTTAACAATCTCTGAAATTTTTAAAAGAAGTACTTTAAAGGTTATTTTAATGTTCAATTTTCAACTATTGTGGAAGAAAAATTACTTCATGTTGAAAGGTGAGCGGTTAATGTGCAAGGCGTCAAAAGAAGAATTAAAAAGTATATTTTTACAAAAATGTGTTTGACAAATACAGTACCTATTTGTCACACATGGAATAGTATATTGGGATTAAAACTTGATAAGTTTGATATAAGTTTCACGTGATATTACTTTCATTTATTATATATATTTCAAAACTGCATATAAAATATGTATAGCTGCTAATAATATGTCATTTTTACTACTCAAATATAATTTTACCGACCATATTCTATATTCGATAAGTTGCATATAATATTATACAATTTATTTTACAAATACGATTCAGAATGTGGAAGAACACAAACACTAATATTTGCCATTTCTAGCATATTATATAACTAGAGATACACACAGGGTAACAGCGCATTGTAATAACACTGTTTGGTTCACACTATGTTACAGACGTAGAAGACTGAATGAGATTAGGCGTTTTCGGTGTCAAAATGACAATTATATATCTCAATGTTTGTGTCAAGAATAAAACAAACGTGACTGTCTAATAAGTCTCTCTCGCAATTAACGAGACATTTTCCGTGTAAGGCATATTATTAAAACATCCAATAAAAATAATATGCATACTTTTTCATCTTGCATATAATCCGCTTTATAGTTATTCCCATAAATGCATACAAGTAAACACGACTTTCTTTTAATTTTTTTAACATATCCCCTTAAATATTTTCTGAATCTGCCCGTGGCACAAACAACGTCATCATCATGAAGTGCAGAAGCGCAACTGTGGCATAAACGAAAAGCAACAGCAGCACTACTGCTACCGATAGCATTAAAACCATCATCAACAATATTAACGACAGTAACAGCAGCGCTGCTACCACCACTAGATCACAAACAATAACACCATTACTATCACCACCGGCGCCATCAACTACAACCGCTTCACAACCAACACCAACGAGATCTCCTTCACAATCTCCACCTCCACCAACGTCCTTGCCAATCCCGCACCTCAAAACTTTTCACAGCACCCTCCACCATCACCATCACTGTCTTTTACAGAATTGTCCCGCCTCATTTGCCTCCATCACCGTCGCCTCCGCTTCGGCCGTCACCACTGCCACTGCTACCGAGCGGAGCGCTGCCTGGGTGGCACCTCTAATGAAGGGTACCCGCGCGGCGACGGGTGCGGTGGCGGTAAATCAAGAGACGCTCGCGCTGCTGCCGCGGCGGCGTTCACCACGCACGGACGCCGCTGGCAGCGACGACGGGGACGGGGACGGCGACGGCAATGGCGTCGGGGCCGGCGACGGCGTCGGGGACGAGGACGGCGACGACGACAACGACGGGGACGGCGACGGGGACGGGGACGATGACGGCGATGGCGTGGGCGATGGCGACAGGGGCAGCTACGGCAACGGGGACGTGGACGTGGATGGGGACAGGGGTGGTGATTGCGACGGCGACGGGGATGGTGATGGCGACGGTGACGGGGACTGAGACGGCGATGGCGGGAAAAGCAGAAGCGACAATGAAGGAAGACGAAATGCGAAGAGGCAATACAAAGGTGGAGGAAGAGACGGACAGGCTGTAAGATTGTAATCAGAATTTTCGAGCTGAAGAAGAAAATTCTTTCTCCAGACAGTGGCTGAAATCGGCCTAGATATTGTCGGGACTCAAACACTATGAACTCCCATATCGGTTCTAGTGATATCGTCCGTGAGACATACCTGGAAAATCTTAATTTTTGTATTATATGTTAGCAAATAGTTTATTGTTTCTAACACAAATTTCGTAAAGATAGTTCCCAAGGCAACCGGTATGCCAATCAAAAATCAATTTTCTTTCCACGAAATAAACGGCTCCGATCAGAAGCATCATTGCTATACTGATGAAGTATCTCGAAATAAAGAAGAATGAAATGTGAGAAAGTGAACAGGGAAGAAAAGTCAAAATGAAAAGTGTAAATAGCGACCTCGAGGGGTTCAAAGTCCCATCACGACAGCGCTACTGCGTGTTATAATTCTTGGAGTCACGGAACATTGGCAGAATGATTCAGAATGATGTGCGAGTTTTTCTTTCCGAAGCAAAGAAAATTATGTTCATTATTGGACTTCGGTTACTTCGCCCTCTATGAAAAACGAGCGAGAGAGAGCCGGCGATATATTCTTCGATCCAAAGAATTCATTTGATTCCAAGCCGTAAATCACGCGTCGTGTTCACAAACATTTTTAACGACCTTATTTCCGAGACATTTAAGTCGTGTGCGACGTCGCAGTATATACTATGCTTAATGTTCGGGCCATCCTAACCGGAGACTGGACCCCGCAGATCGAAGAGAGATGCTCTTTCCTCGTTCTGGTCGAACACGTATTCGATGATATCACCGAGAACAGAAGTTATAGATCTCATTATTTCGCGGAAGATGCTCGTTGCACATAAATTAGCGCACGCGCAATTACAAGCTAAATTACAGAACATCCCGCGAGCACCGCGCTCTACTAATTGTGTGTTCACGCGCCCGGTGAATGGTCGTTAACCCTAATTATCTTTCGCATGCAGCAGACCAATCATAATTACAGCCCTAAAAAACAAAGGATCATAAACATTAAGCTTACGTATTACACGTCTTATATATTTTTACAGCAAGGTATGCATTTCTACCAGTATCCAATCGAAAAAATCTTTAGACATTCACTAGCGCTGCATTACTCAACATTTGCATACGCATTGACACAAAGGCCGTTTCTCATTTTGCCTCAAACCTGACATAAGGGACTCTGTCTTTAACGCCTGGCCAACGAAAAATTAATACGTTCCCCTGCCTCTTAATTGGTGAGCGTGTACAGTTAAAACGCTTCGGCGCGGGGGATATAGGTCTGGCTATTTTTTATAACCCTAGCGCGAGGTCAACTTTTACGTCACTTGGGCGCGTGGTCGCCTTTTTGCGAATGGTAGCGCAGCGAAGAACCTGATCGCCTGGACGTGCCAACAGCCCCGCAGTCGCCCGAGCGGGGCCCTGCCCGTCCTGGCCTGGCCCAGCCCGGCTCTTCCGACGCGTAATTAGAAGCTGAATCTCTCGGGACACTGAGCAGTTTTTTGGATATTAATTTAGCAGTGGACAGACTGATACGGTCGTGCGGTAAGCGTAATACTTTCAGATGCGGCGGATAGTTGGATATCTCGTTCTAGAGCTGTAGGAAGATATTCGAGCGGGGAATTTTGGAGTTACTTCTGTTATTTCAGGATGAAAGGAATGTATTTCGGATCGAAGGGACAACGTCCTCCAAAAATGTTGAAAGTGATCAGAAATGTTAACAAAAATTAGGTGTATTCACCTTCCAGTAAGTTATATGAGGAAAACCTGTTTGCAATTTAATACGACCACTTTTTACGTAAAAGAAAAAATAATTGATAAACCCATTATTGCGTAAAAACTCGTTACATAAATATGTTTAAGTCTTGCATGCTGACCCAAACTTTTTGTAATTTTGGTTCAATAAAATTACTATGGTAAAACATTATCACTACTATTACTACTACGATTCTGGTTATAGATAATTATTAATATGTGATATATGCTTAGAATGAATATCTGGTTAACTGGAACGATATAGTATACTCAACCTTGTCTACAAGGCCGAGAAACCGAAAATGTTGTGGCCTGCAAATTCTTGATCTGCTGAAAATTTGCTGAGCGGTGTATGTAGAAGAAGAAATGCAACTTGTGTTTGGACACAACGTTTATATTGTGTGTAATTTTACACAGCTAATTAAAAGTACTTGGGGAAAAGTAATTAATAAACAAGCTCTCACAACATTTATTTGATAATACCCATTTTATTAAATAGAAAGACTAAAATTTAATTTTGCTTTTAGAAATAAAGTTTGATAGTTCGCATTTGTTCAAATATAAATATTTATGTCTAAGATATCATCATAAATATTAATATTTTATTCATACATAACATTACGTAATTTTCAGTATTAAGAGGAATAATTGATTATTGGAAATTGAGATTCCCCCAAAATGTGTGTGGGCTGAACTAAATAAATGAAATATTTGCAAATATTATACGCGAGATGAACAAAACTGTGTGCTCAGGTTCGACTCTGATTATGTATTCTGAAATCATTTCACAAGAATTTTACAGAAAGTGGTGCACAGCTATCACTAGATTCGTTTCCCGATATTGAATTTAAAAAAAAAATATTTGTGTAGTTGCATCACAGTGTCTCAGTTCAAATCGCCAACAAGAGCTAAATCCTGAACAGTAAGGTGAAG
The DNA here is from genome assembly GCA_017312745.1 of Gryllus bimaculatus. Classification (NCBI taxonomy): domain Eukaryota; kingdom Metazoa; phylum Arthropoda; class Insecta; order Orthoptera; family Gryllidae; genus Gryllus; species Gryllus bimaculatus. Next base: position 1,048,290 of record BOPP01000070.1, on the reverse strand, counting down.
AAATAGCTAATGAAATACATAGATAAACATCATAATTTTGGATAGGTTAATGAGTAGATGGCAGGCAGGCGCACGGAGGGAGGAATGGCTGGTGAGGAAGATGAAAGGAGGAACCGGGCATGAATGTGTGAGTGCATGTGGGGGTGAAAATGCTAGTGCCTGAATGAGTGAGTCAATGAGCCAGCGTGCAAAGGAGGGAGATTATGGCCAACCGAGCGGACTGACTCGGAAATAGACTGACGGACGAGTGGGCGGACGGGCGGGAAAACGGGCGGACGGACGGGTGAGCTGGAGGGCGAGTGTCGTACTCTACGAGACGGGACGAGAGTACGGGTGACGAATGTGGGTGAGGAGCGGGTGACGAGAGTGTCGTGGATTATGGCAAGAGAGTGACATGAGGTCGGGGAGTATGGGAAACGGTGACGAGAAGGCGACCTGCGGGTGACGGAGGTACGGAGGTACGAGAGAGGTACGGGAGGGATGACGGGAGTGACGATGGTGACGGGGGTGACGGGAGGTGACGGAGGGGGACGGAGTGACCGGGAGGTACCGAGAGGGTGACGGAGGTGACGGGAGTACGGGGGTGACGAGAGGTGACGGGAGGACGGGGAGGGTACGACGAGTGACGGGAAGGACCGGGAATGACGGGGAGCGGTGACGGGATCACAAAATGTCCGAGCGACGGGAGAATGGCAAGATTACCGATGGAGTTACCCGAAAAGTACGAAAGTTTTACTGGGAGACCCAATATGACAGGCAGGGACGAAGTGACGGACTGGGTAACGTGGGTTTACGATGAAAGGCCGTGAACACAGATACGGTTATAGTGAAGAGATTATGGGTACGTGCGAGAGAAAGCGGAGCGTGCGGTGGCTTACGAAGTGGACACGCACGGCAGCGTAAGTCTTGGAAACCGGATCGTCTGAGCAGCCCAGTAAACTTTCCAGTCGGCAGTCTCGGCGAAGCGCCGGCCGAGTGCGAGTGCTGAGGCCGAGGGCCGAGGCCGCGAAGGAAGTGCGCGGAGTATTGAGCATGTCCCCTGACGCGGCTGACGCGCAGAGCTCCCCCGGATCATGCGCCCACTAGCGCCGCCATCCTTTCCCACGACCATCTACGACAATACACCGGACTCATTTGAGCAAGACAAGAAGCAAGAACGATAGAATAGTATAGTAGAGTAGCAGTAGTAGCAGTATGAGTAGCATATACATAGTACAGTAGTAGCGATAGCATATAGCAGTAGTAGCAGTAGTAGCAAGAGCAGTAGTACAGTATTAGCAGTGCAAGTAGCAGAGAGTAGCAGTAGAGCAGTAAAGTAGCAGTAGCAGTAGCCAGTTGCGCCGAGTACAGTAGCAAGTAGCAGTAGCAGTACAAGCAGTAGGCAAGACATAGCGATAGCAGTAGCATAGCAGTAGCAAGTAGCATAGCAACATAGCCAGTACAAATACAGTAGCAGTAGCGTAGCCAGTAGCAGTAGCAGTAGCAGTAGCAGTTAGCATACATAGCATAGCAGTAGCAGTACAGTAGCATAGCAAGCAGTAGCAGTACAGTAGCAAGTAGCATACATAGCAGGCATAGCATTGCAGTAGCAGTAGCAGTAGCAGTAGCAGTAGCAGTAGTAGTAGTAGTAGTAGTAGTAGTAGTAGTAGTAGATGAAGAGAGCAAGACGAAGGAGAAGAAGAAGAAGGAGGAGGAGAAATGGCAGAATAAGAGAAAGAAAATAAGAGGAGGAGAAGGAAAAGAAAAGGAGAAGGAGAAGATGAAGAAGAAGAAAAAGAAGGAGGAGGAGGAAGAGGAAGGGAGAAAAACGAGTAGGAGTAGGATGAGAAGGAAGAGGAAAAGAAGGAGAATGATGATTTCGAATTATCGAATAATTCGTCTGTAAAAATATTCGAAGTGTTAAATTTCAAACGTATACGGATTAAGAAAACCAACGGAGAAGTTTTTAAAAATTAAGATATTCACGTTATCGAGGTTCTACTGTATCATCTGAAGGAGATAATTGGAAGAAATTTTTGAAAAAAGGAAAGAGAGAGAAAGAGGAAAGAGAAGGAGAGAGGAGAGAGTACGAGTTAGTAGCACTAAATCTTTGTTAGTAAGTCATAAAGGATTGCAAAATTCTCTCAATTTTACGGGAACTTTAGAACTGTAAACATGCAGAGATCGAGGGAACATTAGACATATCTCAGATGGCAAATATCTCTGAGGCCAACAAAAGCTCGAAACCTGAAAGTGTAAGAAATGGTGATCAGGTTCAAAGGTGATCGGTTCGTCAAACGACAAGTACAGGTCGCGAAGCTACGAGTCATCAGACAGACCGGACTGGAAAGCCGTGAGCTGCTTGCAGTGGGATGCCATCACCACTGAGCCCATCATCACCAGCTCCGTTGCTAGTGAACGTCTTCTCCTCTCCTCTCTCCTGTCGTAATCGCCTGCTTTTGCACGCGACACGCCTAACACGCGGTGCCGTATTTGTCTCTTGTGATGTAAATCAACGATAATTCCCTTCGCATTTACACTCGTGTCAACGACGTAAGTTATGAACGCCGGTGTAGATTTTGCCCTGTCACTACTCTCACGGAAACACTTAGAGCACTGCACTCGCAACACTTACTTCTCTGCTAGTTAGTCTGGCTGTACTCATAAAATGTACGAGATTAACCGGACACAATTCACCTCAAGTGTTTTGCGTGTTCCAAATTCCTGTGGTGAATTTCGGTAACGATCATAAACGGGGCAGAATACTTCATTACCTATTCACGAGAAATATGTGTTCCATTTTCCTACAGGAAAGTCGGCAAACTAGAAACTAGTCTTTCTGTTCGTGAGTGATTTATTGAATTGTAATTATACTGGATGATTAAGTAACAACACAACAAACTACTTCGAGATCAAAACATGTGATAAAAGTGTCCAGGCAATGTTGGTATTTCTTCAGTATTCATCTGGCAATTTGGAAAGAATCCATCTGAGCGTGCTGTCGCAGTAGTTGACCTCCGTTTTCCATTTGCCGAGTCGAATCGATCTAACACGAGTTAGGCTTATAAATCGTTTCAGCCCGCGGGTTCGCAATTGACACCTGCTGACTGGAAATAGTGCAAATTACTCACCTATCGTGATCGGTCTGCCAAGAGAACCCGCTTTCAAATCGCCGTTTCATCATGCACGTTATGACGGAATGGATGAAAATGGCGAGGTAAAACGCCCTCCGATTCCTCGGAACCGCCTGGGGAAATTTCGCATTGTGCGGACAGTTCGCACCCGGATGTGCAAGCCGCCGAGGGGAAAGGAGGGCGGGGAGGTATTTTCACAGCGGAGGAGGTGGTGGGGGTGCAGGCGCCTTTCACTCGCGGTCCCTTCAAGGGTACGTCTGGAGCAGAGGCTGGGAGGGGGGACGGAGGGTGGCGCCTCCAAAGATCTGACAGGACGAGCACATCTCGTGTGTACGTGCGCGTTCCGCGGGGCGGTGGCGGCGGCGGCACGGGTGGCGGGCGCGTGGCGTGTGTGCCAGCAATCAGCGGGACCCGGAAAGCCTTGAGCGCACGAGACCCGCATGGTTCGCGACACCTACGGGCCGGGCGCCGCCAGCCAGCCTTGGCCACCGCTACGACACACGCAGCTGCCGGGGGAGGCATGTTGCCGCCCGCCTACCACAGCACGCGCCGCCGCCGCCTCCTCCTCCTCCGCCGCCGCCGCCACCGCAGCCGCCACCGCAGCCGCCACCGCCTCCGCCGCCTTCGTATAAACAACCGCATCGCAGAAATGGATACCAAGCTGTCCCAACTCCATCGATAAATATGAACCGATCAATTTAAATATTCGAGATGAGCTGATACCGTTTCTTCACGTCTTTTCCTTTTTTAAAAATTAGAAAAAAATAGAATATTTTAAACCACACCGACCCTGTATAATTTCAGATTTATAGTAATCGTAGTACACATTTTTAATTATTTTTCTCAGAAAGTCCTCATAGTGCTTATTAAAATTTCGTAACTGTTTGTTTGAATTTCTCGGAGGTATACATAGTATGACCTGCATTTAGCAAGGATTCGTTTGATGATTTCTTCCATAATACTTGTTCTTCTGAAAATGCTGTGTCATTGCATATGAAGGAATGCTTACGGTTAACAAATAACATTAATTCTTATACATAGTACTGTCTTGAAAATCAATTACGATTCAATCTTCCTGAATTTGGACAGCATATTATTAAAACAACATTAAGCAATGATAATAATCAATATTAATTCACATGATTAATTGGAATTGACATTGATTAACTGAGATTCGAATTGCGAACACAGCAGTGGAAAATGATCAGTAACCCAAAGACTTAATGACTCATTAAATCCCAAATCTCTAACGGATTTTGTGTGGTTTTCCTTGACCTACAGAAAAAGAACTGAGAGATTTCCTCATTTGCTTCCAGACTTTTCAAGAAGGGGCTCTTCAGTCACAAAATGTAATTTGAAGTTTTGAATAGTTTTAATAAAACATTACCAACAAATACTGGAATGTGTAAGGCGTTGGCGTCGGTAGAACATTGTTTCTCTCTTCAGAAAGCGTCATCAATACCATTCCATGCACTTTCGCGCAATGGTAGATAGGACGCAATGGAGGCCATGCCCATCTTGAAAATGTACGGGAATAAACATATATTAATCAAACATAAATATGCTGCAAAACGAGAAAGTTAATAAATTATGCTAACCATATATTTTTAAATAGAATATTTTAAAGCGTCTTTAAAAATATGTGCTTAAGTACTCACTTTTTTCTAATAGAATACTAATTAAAAATATTAATACAATACTGTTCATATGTTTTCTTTTATGAATTAAAATTTCCAAATTGAAGTTAATATTTACATTAAATAATATTTAGCATTAAACAACTTTATTAACAATATTTCCTTTAATATTTCTGAATAGACCCGCCTTAATTATTTTATGCGCTCCTGACGCCACTGCAAGAATTGTGGAGTAGTAGACACAGGGGTCGAAGTCGCAGCGGTCGCGCCCGCCCACATTTCCCTCTCTCCACATCGTTAACGAATCTGGAGTGAGCGCCTCTCCCTTGCATGAAACGCGGCCTGCGTTCCAGGAGCCTATTCGCTCCTAGAGACGCCTAGACAAGCCTATCCACTCAACTGTTCATCGATCCACCAATGCTGTGTCTACTAGACTTCCCCTTCCAGTTTCTCTCCGCCGTTCGCTGTAACTCTACGAAGTGGTCAGGCGACGCTCATTTGTCTTCTGCTCTAGGCGAAACTAGCTCCGCCTCGGCCTCGAGGCTACCAACAACTAACGTGCAATTGCGCCAATCTTACGACGCCCGGCGGGTATCCGCTCCTGTTGGACAGGTCTATTAAGTCTTCGTGTAATAGAATGATTGGCTTCTTTTTCTAGGCGGCGTGCATAACTAGCCACGCCTAAACCTTGAAGCGACCAACTGGCAACGTTCAATTACACCGATGACGTCTCCAAACGGCAGATTATCGTTCGTTGGACGAAACTATTTATTCAACGATCAACAAAATTCTTCGATTTTCCATTGACGAAAAAATCTTCGCGTTATGCAATTACACCAGAGCTGCCAACATAAGACAAGCTTCTACGCCAATGAGAAGCCAACTGCAGGGAATGCAACCTTATTGGACGGACCTATAAAGTCCTTGACGAACAGGTTTGCACTTTTTCCTAGTTGTCATAAAACTTGTAGCATCGACGGAACCCATGCCTGTGGAATAGAGATTAAGTTAATTACCCATTCAGTACAACACTTTCTCCCAATACCTTACACATATTTTTCCACATTTACTGGGCATGGATTTAATTGTTAGAGAGAATTTTCAAATATAGATGAAAATGTTATTATTCAGGACATATCGTACACTAGTCTTTTCTTCTCCATTGAATTTTATTACAATATTTTCCCTTCACATCGGTATTTTATTCCTATCTCCACTTTACTTCACCTCTTTTAATGTGGTCATTTGTATATTTTTCAACAGAGTGTCTTAATATGATTCTCACGATTTTTGCTCCACTTCTCGTCACACGTAGATTTCCCATATCCATTCAAACGTTACGAATTACAATGTAAAAGTGACTTCAATCGTGTGGCTTGTGTGTTCTCGTTATTGACCAATCGGTACTCTACCCTCATGGAAAAGACTCCCCATTTGCCGACTACCGTCACTCCACCTCTCGTGCCTATTCTCGTCTTCGCCTTGGCCTCTACGAATGCTTGTAAGAGGCTGCTGCATTGGCTCGTGGGCAGCTGGCGCCGCGGGCTCATTTGCCGCAAGCCGCCCGATTGATCTTCGAGGCGCAGAGTCGTTCCTTGGAGGCGGCGGCGGTGGTGGTGACGGCGACGGTGACGCTGACGGTGGCCGTGGCGGTGGCGGTGGTGATGGCGGTGGCAGTGGCGGTGATGGCGGAGGCGGCGCACACTGACCTAAACCGGGCCGAAACGAGCGCATAGGGGAAAAAATGTATTTAAAAAACGTGATGAGTGTGGCAAAACAACAGGACAAGGTTTATCATAAAACAGTGATTTACGAGTATAAAAAAATATTTCTCGGATAGTGCAAATGACGTTGAAGAAATGGGGAGGACCAGAAGCTCCTTGAACTCTTTTAATTTTTAAAAATTGCAAATTACGCGACAAATTATTACTGGAGCTGTTGTAGATTCATTGGATTATTAATGATAATACAAACGAATACTGGGTAATAATAAAAAACTTAACTATGGGTAATAATGTGTACCTAGACGTTCGTGATGTGATATTTTATTTCACTAATTTACTTAGTACTTTCTTTCGTAGTAGATGAAAATCTACTTTTCGACATTCTTTGATTCAAATGTATACGCATGTATAATTTTGAGCACGTCAGTAATTATTCCTGCTCTCGATGCAATAAGTAACATTGCTGGAGAGGAAATCTGAAACTGATCTCTGTGACATCACTGCATTCGTTTATTTGTTCACCACTGGCTCATTCTACCTTTTACAGCAAATTGATTGTTTAATATCTTCTAACTGTAATAAAGACGTTTCATTTTCTTTTGCGGACATGAATGAGAAATCACCTCGTTTCAGTGAGGGAATTTATAAACAAAACAAACACAAAATCTCGCTTGTCATTTTGCTTAATGTCTCAATTGGGCGCTTTCAAAGCCCTGCCCGGTGCTTCCCACGCGGCAACGCCATCGGCGACCGGAGAAGCCTCTCCGCTCAAACACTAGAAGGAGTAACGGAAGTGCGAAACTACTTCGGCTCGCGGCAGAGCCAGCAGGCCGGGCAGCACACGACGCTCGCCTCCGTCTCAGCCTACGAACCCTCCTTCATCTCCGTCTGTGTCCCCCTCCGCCTGTATCCCCCACCGTCTCAGTCTCCTCCTCCACCTCCGTCGCCTCCACCTCCGTCGCCTCCACCTCCGTCGCCTCCACCTCCGTCGCCTCCACCTCCCGCGCCTCCACCTCCCGCGCCACCACCTAGAGCGCCTCCACCTCCCGCGCCTCCACCTTCAGCGCCTCCACCTCTGGCGCCTCCACCCCCGTCATCTTCACCGACTGCCCCATTACAATCGCTGCCGCTATTACCTTCTCCGTCAGTGCCATCATCTTCGTGGCTGCAACCGTCAACTTCACCGTTATCGTCTCCGCTACTGTCGCCGCCAAAGCCCCAGCCACCGACGCTGTCGTATCTTCACGCCCCGAAGTGACGGCCTGTTTGATTGCTTCATCAGCGGCGGCAGAGGTCGTGGCTGTTTTTTGGACTTGGCGGCTAAGTCTTCCTGCCCCAAACGAGTATCATAAAACTGCGGGAGGTGGAATGAAATGCGGAAGGCGATTCAACACAGGAACGTCGATAATGGTATAATTAGTTATACATCGTAATTATCTTGCTTTGTAATTAATTGTGTAACTTAATACTTTGTTTCAACCCGTTTCGGCAAACACTTAGTTTTCACTGCGAAACATTGATAACCAATACCATGCAGAAAATTCTCTTGTCGAATAATGAGAAGAGTCAGTTGCAGTAAATGCGTAGAGCAAACAGTACAAGTGTTCGAAATGGAAAATGAATCAATAATAACAATTCACGACAGAAATTAAATAAGACGAAATGACAATAGCAAAAGATGTGTATTCTGTAATGATCTCGTACAATTCATACTGAGCTTTCACCCGTATATGCAGTGTACCTATATTACATCTTAGGCACAAATATTTTTGTAGCGTAATTAACGGTCGGCAATCCTTAATGAAATGTCTGTTCATTTAAACTAATACCCTTGTTTGCAGATATCTATACATTTTCAATGATATGGTATAAGTGTTGCGGATAAAAATACATGTACTTCCATTGATCTTATTTTATCTGATGTATTGTCTTAAGAGTAAGTGTTCATATATATCTGCACTCTCTTTTACGTAAATTCCCTGGTGCTAGAAGCTATACGATATGAATACGGTAATATTAAACCCGATAGAACCTGAATTTCTTACTCGCGACTGTTTAAATAAACTTAACTTGATACATTCGGACGCAGAGCGCATTTGACCATACACGGCACGCCACAACTCCCTGCGACTAGGTGCACAGAAAATTATTTAACCGAACCGTCTCATTCATTATTGATCCACGAGTTTCAGGGTATTGAGTGCGTTTCCAAACAAGTGCACCTGTTTTGTATTTGCATGTTACTTGCCCAGGCAGCTGGAGGTCCAGTACGGGATGCTTAAAAGAGACTTACTGCTCTTGCAACGTAAGAAGCTCTGTAGTCTCAAGGACTGCATTTTACGCAGCTGCACGTACACAGTACGATTCGTAATCCGCTGCAGCAGTGTATTTTAATGGTGCTTGCCGGAAGTGCAGCAGAATTTACAAACTAAAAAACCTGTACATTAGTTCGCTCAGTAATGAGTCCACTTGGTAATGAGACGACTGTGGCAACTGACATTTGCAAGATATTTTGTGTCTACTATTTTCGTCGAGAATTCGTAAATAGTGTAACGATGTAGTTAACTTTCGTTTTTAAGAGTATGCCAGGAACAATCAACAAAACTGAAATAATTTTATCGATTTTTTCTTAGCTCTTCATTTCTAGACATCAAAAGTATTTTGCGAAATGACTTTCACTGCTCATGGGCTGTAGAGTTGTTTCCTGATGTATTGATATCCTTACTAATATCCGGCTAGATAATACTTTACTACTAATACATTTAGAACACAATAAATTGTATAAAGTATGAGGAAATATATTTATTTATTTAATTATTTACGTAAAAAATAATTAAAAACTGTGTGCGACGTGCTATAGGGAGAAGTTAACTTGATGTTACATTTATGTCCAGAAGCAAAACAAGGGGTTAGCATTTGCTCGAGGATCAGGGAAACTGGATGACACCCTGATCGAGATGGGGGTCATTGACCCAGAAGCTGAAGTACAATAGTTGTTACAGGTTCTTTAAAATTATACAATCCAAATGGTATAAAATACATTAAATGTCATTGTTAAAATTAACATTACTTTTTTTGGATGGTCTCTAATTGTATAGAAACAGATGTGCAGCAGAAAATATTTTACTTCGGACTTAAACTTCGAAATATCGAATCTGTATCGAATTTACTCCTATAAAGTTATCTGGCAAGGTGTTGTAAAATAATGCACATGCATTATATATGAATTTTTTGTAGTGAGCTGTTGAGACTGTCACCTGATGAATATGATTACTACGTCGAGTAATTTACTGATTAGAAACAAGCTTAAAATATTTATTTTGCATGTCATATCATTTTGTTCAATACAGAGAATTGATATTACAAACGGCGATAATAAGAGTTGACGGTTAAGTTAATTTTGAGGGTTGTGATTTGTTCAGGAATACGGAATCTGAATTCATGCAGTATAACTAGTGATACAAAAATGTAAACTTCGCTACCTGTAATGTGAATATTTCGCAAGAAATTCTGAGGTGGTCGCCTGTGACTGCAGATAGTGGAGTTTATTATGAAAACCTTTTCAGATATTGGTGACTTCTAGAAAACGTCTTACTTAGCAGGCAAAATACGTAACAGAAAGGAATGTTCGGCATAACGTAAAGTATGCAAATCAAATCAATGCCGGGTATTAAAGTTCAAATTTAATCTACGTAAATAAAATTGGATTGTCCGTCTGATTTGAAAATAGTGATACTTTGAAGTGGTTAAGTGGTGCGTATTAAGAACTTTAATTCCTTATGAAATAATGCTCATTACTTCTATACATACTATACAACGCGAGAAATTCTTACTAAGCATGTCCTATCAAAGTTCCCAATGAATGAGCATAATACAGACGAGTTATTGCCATCCTCTGCATTTTTTCCTTACGGTTGATAGTTTACAAGGCATTTTTCACATTTTTTTTGTCATAATGACGTGTAGGGATATCAAATTTCCAAGCCTGTTACTACCGTGGGTTATCTCATGCAAGGAATTTATTTTGGACTCACACTTTCTTTCTCCGTCCTCAATTTAGAAGCAGTCCTCAAAAACCGGAATTGGTTATAAAGTTTAAAATATTTATGATTTTTTGTTTATTAAATGTTAGTAAATCTCACCATTGCAATTATAGTTATTAAAAAATAAACGGTTAGATATTTCAATGTTTGCAATTCTGACCGTAAATCTCTGAGTGTAAATCGTAGTTATGTTTAAATTTTTCATATTAATACAAATTAACTGACATCATCTTAATAAATAATAGCGTTCACAACACAAAAAATGTCAAAGTTAATTCTTTTTTCGAAAATCTCTAAAGTATTTATGTAGGCGGTAAAAATTAAAGATACTTTTTAAAGTCAACTCTGTAAACAAAATATATGTACAGACGCACATAAAATGTTTTGTACTATATATTCTGTGAATGTTGTAAACTGGTTCTTTTTGGTAGGTATTATAGACTGACATTATGTTAGGTTGAGTACTTTAAGAAATGCTTTTTGAATTAAAGGTATACATTCTGCATCACACACTTGTTAACTTGCATCTATAACAAAAACCTAAAAAATATCGTTCATACATGTAATGGGATAATTTAACAATTACAAACAAACCGTATCTACTCCATTAAAATATCTTTAGGAAATTTGGAAATCAAGACATGGAACTCTTTTCAAATGCTCGTCTGGATAATCAAACTACATTTGTCACCCTATACTACATTGATTAATCAAATAAAACTGGTAGTGACACGAAGATTTAGAACGTTGAGAATCTGCTACGCTAAACCCAGATATTCTTTTTAATCGTTTCATTCATGTAACAAAATGAAAATAAACCATCCGAAACCGAGAAAACTAGCACTTGGCTTTATTCAAAAACACATTTTTATGAAGGTCAACTTTACACTAGGATGCGACACATGGGCCCCTCTCGTGTGGAGGCTATTTTGGACACTCTGCAAAAGGTGTTTCAATCTCGAAGTCGAGTAGTATAAAACGCGACTTATTTCAGTGGATTATTTATTGCTTCAATAATCACACACACACACACACACAGACACACAGCAGCAGATCTCCGTGGCCAAGTTTCTTTTCCTCGTCGGTAGTAGCCTTCGCCTCGTCCTAAGCTTCGCTGTTCGTTCCAGCCCCACCCGTCTGCGCAGAGCTCTATGTGATGACCCCGTCGGCTCGGTGCGGGAGCCTCCCTTCTGCACGCCGGGGATCTTTGATCCTGGCGCATTGGCTGTGGCGCTGGTGATGACCAAAACAGGTTTGTGAGCAGGTTTGAATGAAATCCTCCCATTTACCTTGACATACTTTGATTCATTTCTCTGTGTTTAGCTTAGTTTCTGATAGTGTTGACAATTACAAACGTTAAAACTTTCTAGTGTAAAGCATGAGTTCTAATAGTGATAAAATACCGTTTCCGCACTATTTCGTGAATTAGTTATAATATATAATGATAATAGGCACTAATTTTCTAAATTATATAGTATATAATGTATTGCTATGTATAATATTCTGAATATAATTTATAACCACTATATTTCAGAGGTATTTTGAGTTCCTTTACATTTATAAAAGGAAAACTCACAGCCAAATTACAAGATTAAAACCTGTAAAATAAATTCATAACTCTGGAGTTAAAAATACGCGAATATTTTAAAGAAACGTCAAATAAAACAATCATATTATTGAAATATCACTGCTTCAGAGAATCTACTCTAATACTACGGGCAAATTATTTTTTTACAATATCTAACACTTAAGTGAATATTACGTAACACTTTCGAACAGCATGAAGAAACTCAGTTTCAGTTACAGAGCATATAATGAAAATTAGTCATTTTGTGAACATTTCGCCCATTTAATTTACTTGATGCAATGTTACTTCTCTTGAAACAGAACTCTTTTAAACATGGGTTTGCCAAAATTATTAGAAACATTAAGTAGGTCTTACTATCATGGGAACCGGTATTGTGACAAGACAATGAAAGAAGATTTGACAGTATCATAGAGCTGCTACTAAGACCTAGTTGGTCATTCTGTGTTCTATGGGGGGTATACAATAATAAATAAGTAAGAAATATTGCTGTATGTTTTGAACCATCTCTTGGTGACAGAAGTTCACAATATGAGTGTAATATAGTTACAACTGCCTTATAGCAACATGAAACAATGTAGGAAACAATGGTTAACACCAATATTTACGTATTATGTATCATTTAGACATGAATATACTGGTATCACGGTCAGATCCAGAAAGTATTTCAGAAGAGCATACCAGTTTGGAGATCAGATAACTATTTTTGAAAGAATAAAACGTAATAGATTTATAACCAAATATATAAAATGAATGGACTACTAATCTCGGTATGTGACGATAAAAATGGTAGTTATTTTCAATAAATCGCAACAACAAAATGATGCCATAGTAGAGGGTAAGGCCCTCTTGCCTATCACCATTTGAATCCGTCCTTAAAGAGAGTAACATACGAGGTACGTTGGGAAAAATATTTCCGAAAAGTATTCAAATTCAGAAAAGTAATTGTATCGTTTAGCATCTTTACCCAATTCTCCGTGAGAGCAATAGTTTGATTTCAAGCAGTCAAGAACTCAGCAAGAATCCAGAGTCTGTCATCAAAATAATTCATCAGAGAAGAAAGGAACGCCGGACCATAGAAATTTTTCATCACGTTTTTCCAAGCGAACGAACATTTTTACGATCTGCTCCTCCTGCTTCATCAACATCATCTCCTTACGTCATTCGGTCATAAAGTTCTTCAGTTTCTCTACCGTGTGTAGATTTCTGATACCTCTAATGCCTTCAATAGAATACGAGTTAATTTTATTACCACAGTGTCTGAGTGGCAGATAACAGTTTTTAAATTGAAAAATAATTTCAACAGTAAAAACCGAGTTACTTGATTAATATTATGAGCCTCAAAATGTTCAATGAATTGTACCTAAAGCTACATTTTATTTTTATTTGTAAAACCAGATTATATATCACCTTGCAAAAATAGTTTGTTTATAGCGATTTCAACTGTGAAGAGAGGGTTTAAAAGGTACATCTCGCGAAACATAGAAACTATGACGTAATTAACACTATGGCTGACAGGTAATCAATAATGCTTGGTAATGCAAATGTAGCTAGTAGACGTGATAAAATGAAACTGCAAAATGAACGAGAGGACGCCGATATAAGTCCTATTTGAGTTCCGTCCACATGATTTAAATGAGTGGCAACTAGGAAGTGAATGGAAGTCTATGACAGAAAAAAGTAATTTAATTTCTTTTTTGTATGTTGCCTTGCCGTAGAGTTATGAACTGATTTTCTATCGAAGATGGATTTTCCGGGCTGGTAGGCCGTGGTCCAGTTGGCATTGTTGGGCCAACCATTTCGTCCACGTCTGCGGTGGCCATCCTCAGTAGCGGCAGGGTTGCGGGCGCAGTGTTCGGGGCGGCGGCTGGCTACTGATTTTCTATCGCCAATAAGCAAAATTTAGTATATTTATATGATGACTAATGGAGCAATGTAATTGTTAATCAGAACCAAGCATTCCAGATACGGGTAACGCATCACGAAAATCGAGAATTCTAATAGTTTGAAAATTTGCTAACATTTAATACTAAATTATTGTTTCCGCAGTTATATTTTAATTAATGCTATTTAAAATCTATTAATTAAATAAATCATAATTAAAAATGTCAAATTTGGGAAACGTACATATCCCCAATTCAGGTACACTGTCTAACGATTATGTTTAATGATATGACAACTAATATGGCAAATGATAAACTTGATAACACAACAAATATGTTTATTGATATGACTTGATATGGCAAATGTTAAATAGCTGATGATTATGTGCTATTCTTAAAAATTATATTTCGAATATGTATTTACAAAATTTAATCTCACATTTGCATTTCTCTTCATCTGAATCCTTAAAAAGGACATTGTTCCTTCGGCGATTCTTAGAAGTATGTAAAGCTTTCGATTCACCATAAACACAATCTTTTGAACATTATAGAACTATATATATTCGAACTGAAATGAGGCGTTTCATAGCAAAATTAAATAACTACATACCAACTATATATTATTTTACAACACATTGCTAGATAACAGTAAACGATTAAAATCGATTCACATTTTTAAGTGCCAAGTCAAGTATTTTTTGCTTCTTATCTGTTTCTACATAATTAGAGAATAAATAGCATCCAAGAAGAAAGTAATATACATTTTAACAGTGATACTTAATGTAATAGTTACCATTAGATTACCACCAGATATATATCATAGATACCAATAAAAGATTATTGGTTCAAGTTAGAGATAGCACATGAATGTTTTCACTAGATGGTTGGGATATTGTTAGCTTCACACACATCTTACATATATTATCTATAGCTCATCTTGTCTGTAATTATTCATATACAGGTTCTGTGAGTAATTATAATACAACTTTGCAGTAAAACACAAATATGGAAACTACATCACGTGCGTAGTAAACAATATTGTTGTAATTTTTAATTGTACAAACTACATGTTTTCTAAACATATCTCCCGTGGACTGGATGCATGGATCCACGAAAGCACATTAATGCATATACAGGGCTTCTGTAGTCCTGTGCAATGCGCTCTTTGGATGTGAAAAATTCACATAAAAATTGTTTCTTATTCTTAATAACTTCATTTCTTAATAATTTCATTAAAAGTCAGCTTTTAATTTTAAACATATGATTATTTGTTTATATAATTTAAATAGGGCGTTAAACGTCCTTCTTATGATTGACGTAATAGAATCAAATTTCAGTACCTACTTTCGGATATTTTTTCCGTTGCCAATGACTGAAAGGAAGGTAGAAAGATGTAAAAAAAGATTAAACGAAGGGCAAGATTTCAGAAATACAGTTATGCAGTGTAAAAATCCAAATAAAACGTTAGGACTTGGGAGGCCCTGCATATGCATCCTAGGGTTAAGAAAAAAATTGAATATTTTTTTAGATCTGTCGCATACCTTATAAACGACGATATAAAGAATTCCGGTCCTCGAATGAACAGGATCGATAGCAAAAGTTGTGATCACTGCAATCAGCTCCTCGTAAGCTTTCGCATGTACGGTATAATTTCTTTGTGGCGGTGGCGGCAAACGACGATGAGGTTCAGACATCCATCAGCGCTGTTATTGATTCGGCTGTCAGACGAAGAGACGGCCCATGCGCTTTGGCAAAGGCTGGAGCCGCCACCAGCG
Source organism: Gryllus bimaculatus (assembly GCA_017312745.1). Taxonomy (NCBI): domain Eukaryota; kingdom Metazoa; phylum Arthropoda; class Insecta; order Orthoptera; family Gryllidae; genus Gryllus; species Gryllus bimaculatus. Next base: position 1,032,530 of record BOPP01000070.1, on the reverse strand, counting down.
CCTTCCCCCCCCCCCCGCCATGCAACGAGAACTCTCCCGGCCTCTCGCCACTCGCCCTGACGCCTACAACAACACGTAAAAGGCCTGTTTTTGTATGATCAAAATTGAGTTTTTTCGTCAAAACGGAGTTGCAGGTCGGCAAATCGTAGATCAATCGGCTATCGCGGATCTATAGGTCTCAGCAAAAAAAAAAAAAATAAACATGAGTGGCCATGTTTACATAGTTTACGTAACACAAATGCTTAAGGACATATCACCACACCGTAGTCACAAAGATCCAAACGGAAGAAAAGAGAAGAGAGCGGCAAAGTACTCTTTGCAAACACTGAACAAGACGAGAAATATTTGAGCTGTTAAGACTGCCATAAACCTGCATGAAATATAAGCTTTCTAATTTTTAATTTTGAGTGCTAAAATAGAAAGGTTTAAATTAATAATATAGTTTATAAATAATTTAACCTCATGGTAATTAATATAATATTGACAATAATTGACAATTATGACAATCATGACAATTCATTTAATATTTGTATTAAAAGTAATATTTTGATAACTACGGTATAGTACGATGTAAATGCGTACGTTTATAATGTTAACATTTATTGTAAAGTTTTTCTTGACCTTTCACTACAAACTCCATCGAGTTTTTCGTCCAGTATTCTTCATTCAATGAGAAAATGTTGAATGGGTCCCTTGCGTTACTTCTGGGGATTAAATGTCGCCTTAAGGAAGCCAGATTTTTTTGTTGTTGTTTCTGCCGCTAATTAAATAATAAGTACTTTATATTGCACATGAGATATATGATGGTGACAACTATCATTTAGATACTGACCAGCAATCGCGGTTATGATCACACGGAAACTAGATTTACAGCACGATTGATTTGTTTGCTGGTTTTAGTGTTTCCGATCACGTCAACTATCAGGGCTGTTATTCCCGTAAGCGTAGTTCGTGTCTTTTTGCTCGGGGCTGGCGGTGATCTTCCCCTCGCTTTATGTCGAGATCCGGCGCCGACCTACCGTAGGCTAGCGGGGTTTTCCCCTCCCAGGTATCTCCGACCAGGGATGCACCGTCCCAGCCGGACTGTAAGCTCCCTACCGGTCTCCCGGCACGTGTTGTGCGTGTTAGTGTAAGTGTGTGTGTGTGTGTGTGTGTGTGTGTGTGTGAGGGAAGATGATAGGACCAGGAAGAGGTAGGAGAGATCGCGCGCAGTCCGTGGGCCGTTCGGTACGGTACTGCTCCGGCATTCGCCTGGTGTTGATGGGAGAAACCACGGAAAAGTACCGATCAGAGCAGCTGGCCGCTAGAATTCTCGTCCAAACAGAGACTGCATTCGACTTAGCTGACCACGATCGAGATGAAGATTCTGCCCAAAAGGGAACTTTTCCATAAACAAAAAAACAAAAAAGAAAAACATAGAAAATGCTTCGATTGGGTAATACATTAATCGAAGTAAAAGTTTAAATCATATTAAAAATTTTCCCCTACAAATTTCTTAGTCGAAAAGGAAAAGAAGACACAGAACACGAGGAAATCTTATATTGTAAGACGGAATTAAAGAGGACGAAAAAGTAGACATTAATATATTTTTCATCTGGCATTGTTTCTCTTGCAGGTGATCATTATCTCTTTATGTCCTACGTGATTGTTCAGTACCCGACGCATACCTGTTGTAAGATACAAAAACGAGCAGCTTCAACAACCACCGCTGCTGGTGCTCGCCTTGAAACGACGGGCATCAAATCCACCACGGACACTTCACCGGCTATCGAGTCGATCGCATTGCGTCTCTTATTTCTGTTGGCGGCCGCACCGCCGCCGCCATCGCCGCCACTGCCGCCGCCGCCGCC
>BOPP01000070.1:1006234-1030055 GCA_017312745.1 Gryllus bimaculatus | reverse complement strand
AAGGGGCCTGGGCGGGGGAGTGGGCGTTGGCGGGGACGCTGTTGAGGCGCTGCGAAAGAGCATGAGCAACGACGACAATAGCGAATGCCGACACCATAACGAACATTTCAGAAAATTTAATGAAGGGGTGAACGATTAGCGGTTTCATGAAGTACGTGTCTCATTTTCGCATACTTTCTTATTTCCTTCAGTGGCATTTAGCTGAAGCTTTAGCGCAAAATAATAATATACTTAGGAATGTTTCGAATCTGTGAAATACTTTGTGTAACGTGTAAAAGTTTCATTATCCATCGTACTGGGTCTGAAGGCTTAACCAGTACAAAACTTCTGCGCCAGTTGCGTTGCTGACCAGGAGGACCTAGGGAAAGAGGCATGATGGAAGCTGATTATTAACACTATCTAGAAAGCTATTGGATAGCGGCCAGCTGCTCTGATCGGTAGATCCATGGTTTTTCCGACGAATTCCGGAGTAGAATCTTAACAACCGGGCCCCAGGATAGTTCCTACGCGCGCTACGGGCGCAATCGTTCCTACTCGCCCGTGCCCCCTAGTCTTCCCATACAAACACACACATAGACACTAACTGCATTCTGCTACCACAAATGACGGTAAATCAGTCACGAGCATACACCTTGTCCCGGCTGGGGCGTGCCCCGCTGCGCTGTTGAACGAATCCACAACATCCACTGCACTAACGGAACTAATGACCATACACGGTGTCTTACGTGCGCCCGGACACTAAATGCTGAATAACATTTCATTATTCATCGTTTTCCCTGTAAATTCTTTTTTTTACAATATTTGTGAAAAACAGTGAAGTAACAGTATACAGTTGAAGATGAAACTAATGATGATGTGACAGTAGATCTTTTTTAACACACCGTGCGCGAAATGCGGATTCTCGTGCTTGTTTTCAGAGCGCGAAACTGCAAATTTTTCACATTGTGCGAAACATCTGTAGCAATTCGCAATTGTCTGTCGTCTTGACAACGTCTTTGTTTATTATTTACAAACAATAGAGTAACGACAATAACTGGAATTCATTGCCTTTTGTACAAGGAAGGTAAAATAAAATTTATATTCCTTTACTTGACGCATTGGGTTTCGCTCACAGCGTGTTAAAAAAAGTATTCGCAACACCGACGCAAGGTGATTTCCGCACTCTCTTTGTCGTCCTCGCTATCCTCATATGACAAATTCTGCTCGTGAGTGAATCAGCTGTTTCGCGTTCTTGTCACGTAAACTACTATTCTTGCGTTGTTTGTAACGATTGCGATTAAACAAGATTCAGAGTTCAACAAAAATTAGATATGTGCCATATTTTAAGCGTCCTTTGGGGGAAATTAAAAGAAATTAGAGCTGTATTTGAGTATTGGTTTTCATTTCTCTTTTACTTATAGCACAATTTACGCAAAAACTACTCATTAAAAAATATTGTACACGAATTCCTTTAAAGATCTATTTTTGAGAAAATATGTGATGTAGGAAAAATATCTATCATCAATATTCTAGTATTGCAAAGTCAATTTCTTACACTTTTCTAAAATCAAGATCTTTTTTCACCATGAATGGGTAGTGCGCAATTTTAACGTCCTTTTCAAAATTTCATGGTTGACTTTAAAGAACCAAAATTGGAACTGTTTTTGAGGAAGACATTAAAGTGGAAACTTCTGTTGTAGTTTTATAAAATTATAGATGACATTATTTAAAAACTTAATTTGTAGAACTGATTTTATTAAGGAAAATGTCCCTATCATCAATATTATACTTTTGGAGTAGTAATATTTTGCAATTTTCGAAAATAGAGAGTTAACACAGCGGGATCTACACCATTTTTAACGTCAATTCAAGGTAAACAAGTTCAAAACCATAGAGGAAATAATATTTTAAAATTGCCAATATTTCAGGCAAAATTACGCAAAAACTACGCATATTCTCAAAAAACAGTTTATGATCCTGTACGAAGATTTAGATATAGATTTCAATAAGAAAAACATCAATCTTCAATATTTTACTTGTGGTAAAAAGCCGAAAAATGGTTACACTTTTAAATTGTTCGAAAATTCAGATAGTTTCAAATATTTGTCGTCCTTTAAGCGGTTTATCTGTATGATTATAAATTACGTAAATCGTACCTTTCCTGGTATCTTTATCTGTGTGTTGCCAACAATTTTTTAAATCTTTGAATGAAATGGTCACCGTGCATAGTCTTGTACATTTTGTACTTGTATATTTTCTCCAGTCATTAAAATTATAATTAATAATAATTTATTTTCAAAGGTTTTCTATTATAAAGATTAACATTAATGTATATGTGCTAAGATTTATTCTTAATGTTTCGAGCGTGAATGTTCGCTCATCTTGAGGCGATCTATAAAGATACATTACATTTTTTACAGTTTAGCGTGCCATTGTACAATAATAATTCATAAAATGATTCATGAGTTTAAATTTGTCTGTATTAAGGACAAGAATTTAAGAAAACGGAACCACTCACTTGCCTTATGTAGATTATACTATGTACATATTTACACTTTCATAGTAAAAAAAAAGATACCTTTCGCCCACCCTAATTCATAAAATATTTTGCCCCCTTTTCTCACAAACACTCTCCCCACTCCTCCAAACCACAAATGCAAACTTCTTTTAGTGAAGATATCCAAATATGAAATTTTAAAAATATAGTGAAGGGTCATTCCGAAATCCGCATTTGCCTGAGTATGACCAAGTAAAATCATTGTATATAACATTGTACCCGTATAAACCCCCGAAAGCGAAAAGTCGAACGGGAAGAAAATAAATAAATAAAAAATCATAGTATCTACAATTTCAGGGGAAAAATCGCATTTCACTAGCTGAGATATCCTCATTTCATGTGCCCGCGCCGCATCGGCAATCAGCATTCACAAATTTGGTGTAGCAATGAAAGATAAGTTAACGTCTCATCTACCGTCAGGCCAAGAATACTGTTAGATCGCCTCAAGTAAGAAGGCGAACTGCGTTTGAATCCTGTTCTGCGACACAACGGTTATTCAGCGAGCCATCAGTTAATATCTTCGACGTTTTTTTCAATTTTCAGAGCAGCTATTATAGTGTCATAAATTGTAGTCATGTTAGTACCTACTGTATTAGTATTCATTGCTTCTTTTAATTTTATTTTTAAGCATTCTGAAATTAGTCTTGGTCTTACATTTAGTTCATTTTCTAGAATTTTGACGCATTGATGTCAATGTGAGATAGGTGATTCTGTGTTTTGTGATGGAGATTTTTTTCTTTCTTTGATATTCATTCAATCATATCAAAGAAATAACAAATATTGCAAAAAATAATATATGAATAAACAATATTTTAAATAATAGAAAATCGTGCTATTGAAATTATTACTCCTAATATGAGCATATTACGCTTTTTGTTATTTTATCCAGCGTTATTATCCTATTAAGTGTCGTAATATTACTTAAAAATATATTTCTTATTTCAATTCCAAAATTCATTGACGCTATATGAGCATTCAACTAGATTTTTACATTCAACTTTTGCATTAAAATTGAGTCAGAGGTGTCACAATCTTTTTTCTTTTGTGAAGCATGCTTTTCCTTTAGTGTTCTCTTATATTTAACACACTGTTTCATTGATTGATTTAGAAAATAGCCTTGTTTCCAGATAATGAGTAAGAAAAGATCATAATCGCGCGAACATGGACAGGGCCATCTGCAAATAGCAGTTTCTTGTGCTTTGAAGTCACTTCTGATATCGGCATCAATTTACGACCTATTATATAATTTATGTTCTACGGTCAAACTTTACCTCGTTATTTTCCATCACATTTTTTATACAAATCACCTTGCGTGTTCATTATTTTACAATGATTTCTTTGGACGTGTAACCTTCTTACAAAACGAGACTTCTTAACATTTTTACGAAAATTATAAATAAGAAAAAGTAAATTTCTGTTATAATCAAACGATTATGACGATTATTCAATAAATTTAGCTTATGACGAAACGAAATATTTCTGCCACATCCTGTGTATCATACTTATTGATCTGTCAATAGATTAATATCGAGAATGAGATTAATTAAAGTTTTCATTCAGGTGCACATGGCTATCGAAGATTATCTAGACCAAAAACATAACGGTTACTCTGCTAAATCAAGGAGAATTATTTTACTGAAATATCGATTACTGTTCACTCTGCACTACCCGTTTTTAAAAATTAATATACTATATAACATAACTCCTAACATCTTTCACCTTCCAACAGTGGTACATTGGTACATTTTTGTCTTGTGTTACTAAGAATAATTTTGAAACATGCCTTATGGGTAATTACTATTAAAATATTCATGTAATCTAATGAGAACGGAATGATATTTCATTTGTTTTTTAATTTCTAAAGTATTCCTGTTCAAGATTTTTATTTTATCATTAGATAACGATCTCGATTTTGAATAGATGTATGAAATCAATATTTTCAAGTATCTCAAATATGATTTTTAAGAGTGAAATTGTGTGTAGTTTTCAATTATCAAATTCAAAGTTAAAGCATTCGTAACTTCATACAACATTTAAATAAAAACGCGACGAATTATTCACCGGTATTATTTAACAGTTATATCATATTTAACTTCAATTTGAATCTGGATCATTGAATCATTTTCCCCTTTAAGCAGAACAGCACATTTTGTGTTGACGTCTCTCATAGACGCGTTATTACGCCAAGGAAGGGCGCTACAGGTGGTAAGCATTTGGAGCCCTGCCGAGGTTAACATAACAGGAACACTATGCTTTCTAGAGAATAAGCAATGAATCTCAAAAGACTGAAAGACTTTCAGTCCGCTTTCGGAAGAAGATAAAGAGACTGGAGTGCGTAAGCTACCAGCCAACGCCAGTGGTCGGCGCCTGTTCGAAAAGAAAAATGAAACAAAAAAGGAGATTCCGCTCCTGTACTCGAACGTGGAATCTCCTCGTGAGAGATATCAGCTTTCCCATCGCGGCCTGTGAAATTGTTTTTAGTAATGCAAATTTATCCAGTCGTTGCTATGTATCGGATGCGTAGAGCCAAGATGAAGGACGAAATGCCTAGGCCGCCGCCGAGCTTCCCAGCCGCGGCGCACGCCAGGCTGCCTTGGCGCCGACGGCACTTACGCGATATGGCGATAACGCACCACGCCTCGGGCATTACAAAGAATTCCGGCGCGTCCCCGCGGAGGTCGTTCCAGAAGTTCCGAGCGCGAGTGGCGGCCGGCAGCGAGTTAAATGCGGCTTTAAAATGTTAATTGGACGACCCTTCAATGAAATGGTAATTCTTTAATGTATGCAAATACGGCAGCTATCTGAATAAAGGTTTCAGTTAGTGATATTTACGTTAAACCTTTGGGAGTACGACTGGCGCGAGCGCTGCCATCTGGTGCGTGCGCCAGCCCACGCATTGCTGAGCAGCGACGTAAAAATACGGTTCGCCCCCGCGTGCACGCACCGCCGCACGCACGGGCCCCCCTCCCGCCCTTCTGCGCGTTCGCGCTGACACTGAAACATGTTAATAACGATCATTACCGACCCTCCCTTGCTCCCCTTGGCGCTCTCTCCTGCGCTCTTATCACGCGCGTAGGAATCGGGTTCCACTGGATGCTCGCCGAAATTACCTGTGCAGATTTTGAAATAATGGGTCAAGGGGGGAAATCAGATTACCGCTTTTTTTTACGAGCCGAGCGCGTACCATATGGCACCGTTCTCACGCCGGGAGGGACGGAGGGAACGAAGGGAGAGCTTGAGCGAGATTGATAGAGGGCGGAAGGACAGAAAGGCGGTGAACGGGTCACTTGCGACGGATGTAACGGTCTTCGCGGCTTTTGAAGGCCAGAACGAATGAGAGCACGCCCGCGGAAGCTAGAGCGGCTGCGCGACTTTTTGGGGGAAAAGGTGCAGCTTTTGAGCAAAAGAGGGGCGCCCGCCAGGACGGGAAGGGGAAGAGAAGGGGCGGGAAAGGAAGGGCGGTCTCTCCGATGGGGCTCTCTTTTCGGATTACGATAGAAAGCAGAAAGGTGAAATGCAAGCTTTGTAGAGAAAAACAGTTGCGATTTTCATCATCATCATCATCATCATCATCGACAGCAAGGATTAGACCTCTTGGTCTGTTCCGTCTCAGAATTGTTCATGCCATCTCTTCAAGGGACGTCCTACACTTCTTTTTCCTTTAGGTACATATTGAAGAATAATTTTACTTATTCTATGTTCTGGCATTCTCAGGACATGACCTTTCCAGTTTTCTCGATATTTCTTCATGGTTTCTATAACAGGCTAAATATTTAGTTCTTCTCTGATACCTACACTTTTCTTGTGGTCTAATAGTGAATATCCTGCCACAAAACGAAGAAATATCATTTCTGCAGATTCAATTCGGCGCAGCTGATCTGATGTTAATGTCCAGCTCTCACTTCCATAAAGTAGTAATGGCAAAGCAATAACTTTGTAAAATCTGAGAAGAGTTTCTTTTTGCGCATTATGCTGTAGAGTTCACTGTAACGTTCCACAGAAATATGTGAAGTTGTTCAGCTTTATTTCCATATCCCTCGATTTTATACAATTCAAATGATATCCAAAATATTTAAATTCATTGACTTGTTCAATTGTTGCGAGTTTTACGATTTTTTTAATGTATATATTTAGGGTCGCTTTTAACTGCTTGATCATTCGGCGACAAATGCGATTTTAACATTGGGGTAACTTTAAGGGGAACGCGTAAGGACGACATTAACACTCAAAAACCTTTATGCCCGCGGCGAGATTCGAATCCTCAACCCTGACAGCCGATGTAGCCACGGCCTCTCAGCCCTAGCGATACAGGCCGGCAGTTGCATTTTTATTGAGCTCTTCAAATAGGAAATGGAAAGAATATCCCAAACATCGGAATTCTCTAATTCTATCCGCTATTGAATGGTCAGAAACGATTCCGATCAAAGCTTAGAAACACATTTGGTTTGCAAAATTTTAAAAGATAAAATTTTTATACAATCTCAATTTTTATACATCTTATCTCATAATCATCAGATGATCAATCATCTAATCATCATCTATCTGAAATTTATTTTCAACATTTATTTTAGTGGTAATTTATAATACAATTCTGTGTATTTTTGAATTGATTAACTTTACTATTTTCAGTATTTTATTCCCAGTTGACGGTGTTTTGACACATAGGAAAATTCACCTGAAAATATTAATGTAAAGAACTCTATGGAAGAAAATTATGTGTTTTATTTAAAAAAGATATGAAACATTAGTTGACTATGTAGCTCCATGGTAGATCAAAAATATGGAAAATTCGTATTTTTAATGAGATTTCAATTCTGATAATTCCCGAAGTTTTCTGAGACAATCCATTTTCATTATATATCACGATATTTCAATTTATTGCAACCTGATGTTCCCTCACTTCTCCTCCGTGTGTGTGAATCTAAATTCAAAATGTAGTCTAAACTGTTTAGAGATAAATGTATTTAATTATAGAATAAATCTACCATTCATGAAATAAATATTCCCAGGATTAGCATTGAGGTCCATAATTGAGATGTTACAACATATAGATAATTTGTTGCAGAAATGCCTTGCCAAAACTTGTCTGAGTAATATTTACAATGGCATAATCATTGAGCTAATCCTTTCCGAATATGGGTTCCTAAAACAATAGAGACAAAGAGAATACAATGCTTTTATTTCTTCTTTGGGTATTCGGCACGTCATGTAGGAAACGTGGGAATGATGACCAAATTCGGATGTAAAAATTGCAGCTTTTCATACTAATAGTTAACGCTGGGGTTTGAGTGCCAAGGTGAAGCATCGGTTGTTTGAAAGCTAAGTTTTCGATTGGCCATTTAGCCTTCAATGAGGATCATGACGGGTTCTTTGATGCACACAAAGGATCGAGGATCAATTCAATCTTCCTTTGTTCATAAGGGGTTCAATTAGGTGCCGACAGTGTGTACTTCAAGGGTCAGACGATAGAATTTTAAAAACTATTGGCCGAATATCCGATGAAAATATGAGAAATAACCAACAAGAAAGAGCTATTTCAAAAGATACGAAAACTCAAAACTTAGAAGACTATAATTCTAAATGTCATTACTTATTCAAACAATTCTGTATTCGCATAAATATAAAAATTTAGTGAGCTAGTAATAATATTGTGCCAGGAATATAGGAAAAGCACTTTGCCATTAACATAAAACTTATGTGTTCTGCTATCATTTTTCATTTTACTTGAATATAAAACTGAAAATAAAAAAGCAACTCAAAAGTTTTGATTTCATACTTAAGGGCGAACATAGAGACTAATAAGTATGAGATAGAGTATAAATTCCGTGGTGGTAGTATAATAATTTTATTCATTAATACCCAGAGTTAACTTTCGGGAATATACTTTTCCCATCCTCAGTGGATCTTACCCAAGCAACGTGGATCACTTACAAATGTTCACAAAATGGACGCAAAAAATATGAAAACTGCAAAAACATACTGGTTATGGCTAGGTGGCAGCCATCTTTTGGATTGGGTAAAATTATTATATTTTTTATGAACGATTAGTTCCTTTTCCCATTGAGTTAGAGTATATTAATATCTCGTAAGTTACTCAAAAAGTTGTAAGAATTCAAATGTAAAGGAAGTGTTTATGCAATAATTTGCTAAATTGCAAGACGGCTGTCTCCTTTTACAGAGCGGATCACGTAGTACTGATAAGACGCAGAAACGGTCACACTAAGTTCCCCATCAACATTACATCTCGAATAACGCACAGCCATTTGAGAGCAATGCAACGTGATCTTCTCTGTTGAACATATTTTCACGTGCCCTAAATACGAGACCAACATACTAAAATGCATGTTGAAGTGTCCTGCAATAGTGCTTAAAGATAGGGAATTGTGTAACATGTTTATTAAATTCCTGAAAGAAATCAACCCGCAGAGCCAAATACAAAGTATTTCTGAAATAGTGTGTAGAGTAAAATTCCCCTCTTTTTGTAATCAAGAACTTTTCTCAACCTGTGATGAAAGAGTTCCGCTAATTCAAACCACTAACGTAATGTAAGTATAACGTATTCATAAGGTGTTGTATTGAAAATAAGGTCGCTAATAATCCAAGTGGTTGATGTGGCTTGAAAATACACATTATCTCTCTAAATTGCAAGACATGGGCTTAAAAATGGAGAAGTGGGTTGATCTCTTCCATGCTATTCAAATGGAAAAATAAAGGGAAATGATGTGGAATAGAGGAAGCGACAATTTCATAGTTTCTAATATTAAGTTAGAAAATGTAAAGAGAGCATGCGTTGTTTCGTGAACAAATCCTTCTCATTTCTCTAGAGGCAAACATGAGTGTATATCATTCAAATATTACAAAAAACAACCATTGCTCTTTGCCGTTCTTCTTGCCTAAAACAACCGTTACTCCTTGTACTACAAACCAAATCTCGGATGGTTTTATTACGACTCCAGTACGTTTGCAGTATGGCGTTATCCAGATGGATCAGTTATTCAATGGATTGAATTTATTACGATGGATGTTTATTATTCAGTGTCTAAGGCTTAAGGTCGTATATGTGATGGGTGAATAATTTGATGAATTCGTGATAACGAGAATATGATATGGTATGATGATAATGATGATGATGATGATGATGATAATCATCTAGTGGAATGAAACGCAGAGGAATTGGAAGAATCCCAAAAAACCTTTTGTAAATGCACTTGGTCCATCACATTTCCACATGGACCTACCAGGCTTAAAATACGGACATAGCGGGCGAAGTAGAGCGAAGGTGAGATATTTTAATATGATATGAAATATCGAATGGTAGAATGATAGGAGGGAAAGGTGGCGTGAGTGAAGACATGTTTACCATTTCCGGACGCAGCAACTAACCCTGTAAGGGTAGTGCATGTTATATCCCACGTGTATTCCCGCTGTCATGTGAACTCGGCGACCTTCACCTTGGCTTGCACCGGTATTTTCCTCTAAGTATCCCCGCCAACGAGGCATTTTTCCAGTCGCGAAAATGTCTGGTCTCCCCACGTGTGTGGTCATGTACTGGATGTGTGTGGGTATAACAGGAGAGGAGAGCACAACGACGGGAAAGGAAATGTCGCGCGCCTTTGATGACTCGTTCGTTAAGATACTGCTTCACTACTCACCTGGTATTAATGGGATAAACGAACTGATGAGCCAGACGCTAAAATGTTCTCATGACATAGTTGAATTCAACCCAGCTAAGTTTGTAGCTGGTATCGAACATCGTCCACCGTCGTGGACTCGAACTCAAGAGCTCTCAGTCAAGGATGATATAAAAAGTAATGGATGTTACCACTGAGCCATCGCGCCGATGAAAAACCGGAGAAGTCCAAGAAAACCTGCCGCAAACCTTTGTTTACTTCAAATTTTCCATGGGTATCCCTGGATTCGAACCCAAGTACCAGAATGTAGAACGGTACCTGCCCGCTACGCTAGACGTTGCCCCTCTTATCGGACGGACCATAACACTAGATTCGGGCACGCAGAGCAGAGCATGGCCGCCCAGAGCAGAACAGACGAAGGCGCCGCTGGGCCCCCGCGCACCAGCACCAGGTACCAGCACCACGTACCGGCGCCACGCACCAGCGCCCGCCGCAGCACCCACCGCCGCCGGCGCCGCGCACTCACAAGCCCTCTAATTTATGAGCGCGTCGTATTAGAGCTTCGTTAGGTCGTGATGAGAGACAGCGACCGGCTACCGAGTACTCCCAAATAAACAACTGCCAAGCAACGCGCGCCGCCGTCGCCGCCGTCGCCGCCGTCGCCGCCGCCTCTGCGGCCGCCGCCGTCGCCGCCGCCGCCGCCGCCGCCGCCGTTTTTTAAAAACGTACACGTGAAAATTCATCTGTGAATCCCTCCGAGGTGCACAACGGACGCAAGAAGCGCGCGCTAACAGATGAGAAGAATCCATCTCTCCACGGCGCTTCCCTTTCATCTAGTACGTACATGTCACCGAGATTCTTCTCCCTAATAGCCCCATGGCGAGAAAGTGATTCGGCGCGCAGCAGTGGTCGAACGGCTTGATTGAGTTGCTACGAGCAACGGCTGTAAAAATTACAAACATTAATAAGCGGGTAAACGTATTTCCCGTGCCATGTTAGTTTTCGCTGTTTGACGTTAGTGAATTCATTAACGCGGTCGTAAAAAAGGAGAAATTATGTATCTCTCCTCATTTCTGATTCAATGCGTCCGTCTTCTTGTTCTTCCGCCGGTTGGAAGAACGTTCTCTTAAAAGAATGCAAAGTACTAGATTCTCTTGGGCGTCATTTCAAGAGATGAATTTGCAGGCTGGTTGTTTTCCGAAGAAACGTTCTTAGATATTTGAAATTCCCAGCAACGTGCTTTCAGGTCCTTCTACTCTGCCGAGCATAGTAATACAGATGTGTGCCTACAACTTGGCTCTAATCTTTTTCGATTATACTGAACCTGTTCAGAAACGAGAAAAGGGCTAATTATTTATTTTCTTCTGTTTTACATATTTTTAATTATGATTTTACAACGAGTATGAAAATAACATCCTCTGGTAGAAATGCAATACAAAGATCTTGTAAATAACAAATATCTACGAATAAAAGTTTCTTTATGAAACCATATATCTACACCGGAGGTCTCTATGTACTAAACTTTTTATAGTTAAATGAACTTCAACAAAAGTATCTGTAAATGCTTCACCATGCTTCTTGTTTCCATGTTTGAAAGCAGAGCTAACGTAACTTATATGAATTTACAATGCAATTCAACCAAACTTTATATGTGTAAACATATTAAAATTATTATTCTGTGTAAATTTTCTGTCCAAGTAGTTTGATACTAAATAAAAAACGCATATTTCATTTTTGTGTAAATATCAAATCACATAAAAAATATTTAATTTTTTTGAAACTCTTCAATTAAAAAAAGGAAAAAAAAGGAAAAAGAAAGGAAAAAAAAGGAAAAAAATATATTTTTATTTTCTCGCTTCTGAGTAGAGAGAAACTTACGTAATGCTGAGCGAAAAAAATAGCGAATATTCGGCAGAAAAACTTTTATTACAGAGGCCTGGTAATGAAAAAGGGAATGAATTCAGTTGCTAAATTCAGAAAAAAATCTGTATCACCTGGTGTAGCCAGCGTCCGTGTTTTGTGGGCTCTTGACACCGAAAAATCGAATGACAGCAAAATATGTTCTTCTGTCAACAACGCTAAAGGCTGTTCTGCCGATTTTCTCCAAAATTGATATTCCACAACCTATCTGGCTGATGTAGCGGCCCCTTCAATTTTAAAAGGACATTTTAATTTTGAGTGTACTATACATGAAGCCCCTGGGACACTTTCAAAATGTTAAAAAAAGACTTCATGCTTTTTGATTAAATTTTCTTGTTGGATAGTGTGAAGAACGTTTAAGAGAATGGTGCAGGTGCCATGTTCGTTGAAAACCTGATTTTTCGAAATTTGAAAAAGTTCAAAATTTTTTCGGAATCTTCCTACAACTAAAGTATTAAGACAGAGAATTTTCCCTGAAAGATCTGTTTCTTAAAAAGAGATTTTGAAATAAGTGTATGTACAATTTTCCGAAAATTTGAATACTTTTGTGGTTATTTTGCGTAAAAATACTGACGAGAAAGTAGGTGCTGTTTTAGCACCTCTAGTTTATTATAATTTGAAAAATTCACCGACAGGTTCAACAACTCCTGAGAAACGTTTTGATCAGAGTCGTTTTAGAAAACATCAATTTGGTTATTTATTTATATTCACTTCTCAATTATAGTAAGAAAACGTTCAGTCTGAATCTAACGGTAGCGAGAAAGTTTAATCTACACTTAAATGCCCAAAAGGAAGGCAAGGGACCGTTTCAACATAAGAATTAATATACACTCATTACATAACAGTTTCTTATACCAACAAATTTTAGATATATCCTAATCGTATATTCCATGAGATATTCAGAAGATGTTTCTCACTGCGTTTCAAGGTACGTTGAAGTCCTTTCTCTCACTTGAAAATGCCTTCGTGATCACCTGTAAACATGTAATTATTATTTGAAACGTCAGTCATGAGTGACTAATTTGGTTGCAGATATTTTCCCGTTCTAGCCTTGATTTTGACACATGATTCTCAAGATAACTCTCATATTTAAACCTAACAACTTTCAGTTATGACGTATTTTCATACACACTTTACAACACACTCCAGAGTTGAGCAACTAGTTTTATATTCACATAACATTATAAAGTTACTGTCACGGAAATAATAACCTAAATTGTGTGAAATGAAAAACCTACTAAGACAGAACATGTGTTTCCTATTTTTACTTATGATTCCATTTTATTCTAAATATTGGGAAAATAGTTGACGTTATCTCCAAGCATGATTCTATCGAAGAACAGGAACATTAATACGATATTTCACTACTCGATGTATCTTTTCGAACTACTAGCACTCTTTTCATCGAAAAAAAAAGAGAAATACTAGTTATACTTCAAAATATTGCCTAAATACAGTAATTCCATGGGAGCCTGTCTAAGTTTCGTCACATGTAGATTTAAATTCATTTTACAAGGTTCCAAAAGAAAACATTAACGAATTATAAAATGACACATAAGAATATTATGTAAATTTTAGTTAAACATATGAATAATTCATACGAACTGGACAGTGTACATGACTGATGAATACTAATACGAAAGAATTGACCAAAGTACCGAAACAAATTAAGGAGCAACTACGTGTTGAACGAATGACAGCCACTCCGTACATCTGGGATATTTCAAGGAGATCAATATCATGATTTCTGTATTTGAATCACGATTACAATCATGGAAAGCAAAATATTAAGGTGAAACTACGCCAGCTGGGTCAAACGAACACAATTAATATAGTTTTAATAATAATTTATTCTCCTCCTCTGTGAACTGTAGATCATTATTTTGGTTTGGAATTTTTTGTTAAGTTTAGATATTTTATAGGTATGTAATTCCATTTTTTCGTAACGAAATATACGTTTTATGTTGCGATACAAAGGATACGTTTCTTATGCGTATGTGTTATTAGTATATAATGAAACATTACATTTAATTGTCCGTATCTGCCATATCACAGGCTTTATGTTATGGCTATATATTTGTGACATTGTTTTGACTTCCTTATCCTGTTCTGAGAGATGTTTCGGTTAATGAATAATGGATTCTGAAATCATGCACGCACGCAGTAGCACATTGTGTCCTGTCAAATTTGTTCCCTCGGTCGTCGGCCAGGAACTACAGTCCATCAATCACCTCGCCCCTACGTGCGTATGCGTGTAGACGACAATGGTGACCGACGCTATATCTGTCCTGTATGCTGAGAGAGTGAGCGGAACTCATAACCGTCGCCCTAAAGTAAGAAAGAAATGTAAATGTAAATAAATGATAAATGTAGGCCCAGTACGGTTCCTGCAGAGTTATATTTAGCTACACAAGGTGCAAATATTTCGTAATGAAAATATCCACGAGGATAACAGTGAATGTACACAATGAGTTCAAAGTGTTACTATTAACCCATGTAAATATTTCTATTGAAGAATTCTGCAGCAGATATACATCTAGAACTAAGAAAAGATTGTAAGTTAAGTATATAAGGTTAGTTTAGTAAGCACCCCCTATATAAAAGCATTAAATCTATATTTATCCACATGGGAAGCTAGTATTGAAGGTAATAATTTCCATTGAAATTACAAGAAAGTAGGGGTTCTCACTGCTCATGTGGGCACGAAGAAAAGAAAGATTCAAATGAACACTCGAACACGCATCCATGATTAACTACACTATGTGTTGGGTAAGCACTAATCGATTGCACATTGCACATAAATTGACTGGAAAACAGACTTTACTGAAGACGAAATCAGGTGAACCACATCGTTAATATTTCCAATTTTTGTATACCAAAGAAATGAACTCCCAAATCCTCGACAAAATTTCATCCCCCCCCCACGCATCTTACATCCACCGCGTCTGTGCGTTCTCACACCTCCTACATGCATGTCTCCCAGCCGGGCTCGCATGTGCGCGCGTCCTCACGCACTCGCGCCCGCACGCCAGCACGCATGCACGCACGCCCGCTTCGAGGGAGGGGGCGGCGCGGGCGCGGGCGCGCCGAGCGGGCTATCTGGCCCCCGCATCGCCGCTGCGTTCCGCTCCACAGCCACTCGGACGTGCCATATGGCGCGAGGGGCGTGCCGGGGCGAGGAGCAGAGCGGGCGCTCAGGTGCAGTGTCCAAGGGGGCACGGCCCCTGGGAAGAAGGAGGCAGCAGCTCACAACCTGCGACCGCCCGCGTCGGCACGCAGAGCGGGTCGGGTAGGAGAGAGTCGGTTCGGAGCGGGTGAGGGAAGGTTTAGTGGGGTGGGAGCGGGTCGGGTAGGGGTGGTGTGGGTAGGAGTTAGTTGGTAGGATGGTGTGGGTTGCAGTAGTTGGGTAGAGTGGTGTGGGTAGGAGTGGTGTGGCGTAGGAGCGTTCGGTTACGAGCGGGCCGGATATGAGCGGAATCGGGTAGAGAAGCGGGTCAGGTAAGTTAGCGGCGTCGGTAGGAGCGGGTCAGGTAGAAAGGCCGTGTCGTGTAGGAGCGGGCGGTAGGAGCGAGTCACGTAGGAGCGAGTCGGGTAGGAGCGGTCGGATAGGAGCGAACGTGAAGAGCGGGGCGGTTGCAGCGGGGCGGCTCCCGGGCGGGTGTGGGGGGGGAGGCGCGGAGCTGGCCGCCGCAGAGCCGAGCGCACCGGGACGAATCAGAGTGGGGCGGGCGAAGCGCGGCAAGTGCAAGGCAGGCGAGGCATAGAGATCAATGCAGTACGGGGCTGGACGAGGCAAAGCGGGGTGAGCCGGACCGCGGAGAGAAAGAGAGGAAGAGTGGGAAGGCGGGGCAATTGCGGAACGGGGCTGAGCAGAGCTGGCCAGGAATCATTTACACCGTTCAAGGAGGCACGACTCCCAAGCAGGAGGGGCAGGAGCAGGGTTTATGTCTGCCTGTGTGGTTCACGTGAGGAGCGGAACGCACCGACTCTGCAGAGTCGGACTCTCTTACGTGGACTAGGGCATCGGTTGATGTCTCAACATCTCTCTGACCAGAAAGTCCTAAGGTTCAAGGAGGGGCACGGTATTCGACACTGGCTGCAGAGTTCTGACCGGTATTCTGTTGATTTCGCCATTGAACATCAGGTGAATGTCGGAGCAGTACTCTAACAAACCGCCCTCGGATCATGGCGATCTTTCCTTCATCCACCTTGTCCTGTTCTTACCTTTTACCCACACACACACATACACTACTGGCAGTGTACTACCACACATGCCGGGAGACTAATCGGGAGCTTAGAACGTGTCCCGGCTGGGGCAGTGTCCCGCACGCGGGAGATATCTGTTAGAGGAAAAACTGCAAGCTGACGGGTATTTTGGCAACGGATCTCGCCTTTCAGCGGGGGAAGATCACCGCTATATCCCACAGTAAAACATGCTTTACATTTACGGGACTAACGACCTTAGCAGTTTACGCGCCCGGAGTCACTAATCATTCAATCGATCATTGAGCGACGATAAGTCAATGTTTAACGCCGGGAATGCTACAGATCTTGTATTCACTCGGGGGCATTCAGAGGGTATCAATTTTGTGCGCTTTTGAAAATTATTATTTTCTTGATAATCACATATGCATGTTCCCAATCGAAGTGCTGCCGGAGATTATTTATCGCAGAGTCTTTATTGATTCTTATTATTTTGACGCCCGTAAGGTCGCTAGCTGGGTGATATATTTACAATTCCTTTTTAAGGATTTCTTCACGGTATAACGTAGGTAAAATACGAAATTCAAGCTCGCTAGTTAAGTGACGTTTTTATGATTCTCTTTTAGTTTAGTCCACTTCACATCTTATTTTACGAGGCGAGTCTTGGGCCATCAGACCCGCTCTTTCGGCTCTATTGTTCACGCAAATTTCGCTCATTTCACCATCTAGCAGAGAAAGAAGGTATTGTTTTTACTAACTATAAGACCTTTTTTAGTTGGCTAATTCAAAAAAAATGTTCACATTTTCTTTCCCGCAATTTCTTAATTCTATTTCAAGGACATAAAATAACTTTTCAAATAATAAACGTATTACCAAAATCGAATAAAAATATTGAGTTAGTCATTAGTAAAGAATGTTGACATACAATGAATAATAATTATCGGGAGAGTAAATACTGGGTGGTCCATTTATGTCGAGATATCGAAATGTTTGAAGATACGTAGTAAAAAAGTGTGCTATGTTCGGTCTGCTTCATCAGGTGCATGATTCGTTAATTTAATTTAAAATTTCCAAGTTGATCCGAACCGCATACAATTTGGCGGGTGGAGAAAGGCTTATTACAGCACAGGTGCATTTCCTAATGAACAAATGCTGACATTTATTTGTGATTTTTTTGTAGATACGATATTTCGATGACTCAATTTAAATGGACCACCCGGTAAAATCTCCCTCAATATGTCTTATTTTTAGACA
This sequence comes from Gryllus bimaculatus, assembly GCA_017312745.1. Taxonomy (NCBI): domain Eukaryota; kingdom Metazoa; phylum Arthropoda; class Insecta; order Orthoptera; family Gryllidae; genus Gryllus; species Gryllus bimaculatus. The sequence continues at coordinate 1,012,511 of BOPP01000070.1, read as the reverse complement.
AAATCGTGTTCAAAATTCCCTGAAAATATAGTCTGTGTCTTGTCGAAGCTGAAACACTTCCACCACGTGTACTACTTTTCTCGCTTGTTGAGAGAGGTTAACATCAAAAGCATATCGTTTACGTTGCGGAGAACTCATCATCCTTAATAGGGCGCTATATCGGTCGTAAGTCCTTCCCCTTTTCCATTAACGAGAACACAAACGCTGTTTTTATTGTGTAAACTCATAATTGATAGATAAACTGATGCAGAGTAGAAATTTTAATCATTTAACGTAATAACAGCAATCGACTGATTAAACGGCGAGCTGATGGGGTACTATCAAGTGCTGACTGATTTATCAGAACGATTGGGCGCTTCCTTCATGTCGACACAGAAGGAACAGCCGTCAGTGTCTGAAGAAGACCGCATGGCAAAGACGACACGCTTAATTACAATCGCATGGATGTAATAATCTTACGCGTAGTGCCTCCAGACCCTGGCAGCGCGCAAGACCGGTTCCTTCAGAAAGGGTGGGGTGGGGGAAGGAGGTTCTCATTAACACTTCATTTTGTAAACATAACAGGCCTCCACACTAGTGATCCATTAGAGGCCAGATTGATTTCTCATATGGTGTAATGCCATGCGTATATTGATTTCTGTATCAGATGATAGATTTCGGAAGCATGCGTCTATCGCTCTGGGTCATCAAAAATTTGAAGTGCGTCCCGTCTCCGTTCAATGCATATTTAATGTTTCCTGCCGGGCTGCAGTTCGTGGGCGTCTATCCAAGAGGCTTTCTCGGAAAGCGTTACCTCACGCGCACTGGAGCCCAAGTCGGCTCTTCGCCTTGGCAATGTACTTTGCGTTTTATTTTTCACGGACGCTCGCACCTCGACGTCCAGTCGCAAGGCGACGGTGGTGACGCTTGCGGCGGCGGCGGCGGCGGCGACGGCGGTGGCGGGCGTCCTGGCGCCGTAACCTCCGCCGCCGACACCGCCCACGAACAAGAAGTAGACGCCCCCACTTAAAGATGGAGATTGTATGTTTCACGCCACTCGCTTTGGAGTTTTCAATGGAAACAATTGGAAGGTCATTCCTAAAGTATTCGTAAGTACCAAGAGTTACTGAATGCTCATTACATAAAAGATGTAAATACCTTGCCTTGCTTATAGCTAAGGTGAAGGAAATAGCAATAAAAATCACAATGGACAAGGGTGTGTTTCATTACCATTCCTGGGTTACTTCAGAGCAAATATTTGGAGGTAGTAGAGACATTTGTAATTTATATACGCTAGTGATAGAATTGAATTGAACTGTATTGAATGAATATTTGCGTATAAAAGTGGAAATGCCCAGATACAGTTCCTTAATCTGCAATAAAACGAGTTATTTTGTAGAAGTTACGTGCTAATAATTTTGAGGGGAAAGAACCAAAAATACTTTGATGAGGTATGTACAAATATCTAATTAGGAAGGAGAATCAATCTATAAAAAATTGAATTCCTGCAATTTAATTTGAAAAAATATTAACTAAACCTTATAATTACCTACACGAGGCAAACTCTTATTTATATTTTTTCTCAGATTGAAAAATAAATAGCTACCCAGTCTCTTCAAATTCATTTAAAGAAACGCCCTCTGTGAAACGCTTAAGTGTAATTACAAAGTTAAATACATATGCATGCATTAACACGTCATCCATAAATCAAATGTAGCGGTCATACCACAGTTTTTCTCTTATAATTAACTTGGCATCACATACTTTTAACAAGAAGTACTTGAAGATTCTTAATTTCGGAATGTACTTCACATATTAAGACCTAAATCGAAGGTGTATGCATATGCAAAATACGTCCACTTTATAGTGCATGATATCAAAGGTCTGATTTAGACCAACAAATGATCTAAAATTAATAATTATTAAAGAAGATATTTATACCCTTGTCAGTTAAGTGGCCTATTTGCTCAAAAGTAAGACGGTGTATCTAACAGGAGTGACAGCTACAAAATTATCAAGAGTGTGGATATAACGTCTTCTTTGAGATTTATAGAGCATACAAAAAATTCAACAATATATGGTCGGCTGTGTCAAATCCCTTGATAAGATTTGTTGTGAAAAAAAACTCTGAAAACTTGAAAGAAACAGTATCCACAGTATTATACAGTTTCTGCCTTATAAGTTTTACAGGTTACATTGCAAAGTCACACATTAAGACGATATTTAGAGTAGTGTAGGTGACGACACATTTTGTTTAGAGATACAACCGAGGCTTCTAGTAGTGTGTAGGCTTCTAAGAATGTAAGTCACGACTCGGAGAAGTGGACATGGCTGGATATAAAAAGCAGAATACTATATTATCTTTTTAAAATGTATATGTTTTTTGGATTGTCTTTAATTATGGATATGCAAATTTAGTAGTTATTATCTTCTAATTTTATTACAATTTTTCTTTGATACTAAAAGTTTCCTTAGTCACGGTCATTCAGAAAATTCTAGTTTTTCCATCACCTATCCAGAACAATAGCAATGTAATTGCAAATTTGGCTGAAATATAGTAAGTGCATCAGACAATTCAGAAAAGTTGACAAGACTGGAGAAACATCGAAATTTTGAAATTCCACTTCAAAACGCCAGAGTGTTTTTAAAATACCAAGTGTTTTGACACAAAGTTCCGAGAGAACAAGGACTCATCAGTCAAGTGTGTACCTGTCTTTGTATTTAGTGGACGTTCCATCGCCTTTACTGACGCAATGTATATTTGGAGGAGTGATAGATCAATGTTTGGTACTTAAATCAACGCAACAAAGATGCTACTGTGATGCCAGTTATTGTGTTTGTTACTTGTGCTACTGTTTATATGAAGTACGTTCAAAAGTAACTAGTAATGTAACTAGTAACTAGTAACACTAGTAATGTTATTTATGGCATTGTAGCTCGAAACTCAGTCGTAATATCCTGATTCTTCGAGGAGGAGCAACGCAAATGTCAAATATTTTCAACGGAAGTCGTTAGGTAACGTTATTTTCTTTTTCGCCGATTTTCTTTTTCGCCAATGTACACAGAAACAGCACACCATAGACAACATTTATACGCTGGTTCAAGACTATTGCGATTACAAAAGAATAAATCCCTAAAGAATGTGCAATATTTTCTCTTGCTGGAAAACTATTTCTTTGTAATTATGTTCTTCCAGGTACACTATATCTATTATGCGTAAGTATGTACACACATACACGTACGCATGTAAGTATATATGCATGTATAAACTCATACATGTATATAAATTTGTACATATGTACGCAGCCCCTTTCGACCAGTAAAAGTGTATCACAAGCGCTACTGGCATCTATCCCTAAGAGTATTTCACCCAACAGACAGTCGCATGGTGTGGGCAAAATCAGCAGTTGAAGATTATCTGAATTACTGCAGCGTGAAAGTTCTGCATAAAAATACACTTTCACAGTCAGAACTGAGGGTTTATGAAATTTCAATTTATTTATTGATCACACGCGGAATCCAAACTCGTAGCTCTGAATGAAAAGTTAGGACGCTATCAATGAGCCATAAGGAGTTTCATTTTATTATTATTCCTTTAATTCACGACTAAATATTTCAGTTAAATACAAAATCTACTGCGGATTGCAATCAGCTTCCTAAGGAGCTGATCTAAGGTCTGTCGGTGCCTCTACTTCGCGCACTTCCCAGTCTTCTGAAAGTTTAGCAAGTACTTACACAATTTTTTCGGAACAAATCTCAGAGCTCCGATAAACGTCGGGACGACCTGCGCTTTTACGTCCCAAATTCGGCTGATATCTATTTCCGAACTTTTGAACTTAAGACATTTCTCTGCCTCCTTGATTACGTTTTGATCCCACAGCACAGTAACATATACAAGTACACAGTAACATGACGAGCCTCATTAGTAGGTCATATTAATGACTGACTAGAGATTTTTCCATCCCGCCTTTTGCATTGGGTCAGAAAGGTTCAATTTAACCTCTTCCTCCTTCCTGTGACATAAAATGACACAAAGTTTATGTAAATTTATTATTATTATTATTATTATTATTATTATTATTATTATTAATGCTTAATTTGCGAACTAGCGACGCCTTAGTGTTCATTGTCACTAAAAAATTTCACGTCATCGAGTCTCCATGATGATATATAAGTGCGTTTCGTATCAAAAGCGAGAATATTGAATAGGAATATGTAAGTACATACGAGAGGATATATTGACAAAAAGCATATAATTGATCGCATAAAGTATATGTAATATATGAGTAAGTATATGCGATTATGAATCGAGAACAATATCTAAAATAGTGTTATGAACGAAGAATCTTGCGATGCATATTTTACATAGATAGATTTCTGACTGCCGATAACTCAAAGGAAGGAGTTTTGTATAGGGTAGAATACACGCGCTGCTGTGTGGTTATGAGTCACTTAATACAGCCCTCCCCCCACGAATGCCAACAGGGTTTTCTCGTCTGATGCGTGGCTGTACCGTTACCACATAATGCTGGTCGAGGCACGTACCTTTATTACTATCCTTATGATTACATGCTACAAAGAGAATGTGACTCGTGCGGACTGCAAAGTTGATTCTATAGAGCCAATCTACATGCGAGATAGAGTAGATGGGCTCGTTGAACGAAGAAAGAAGAAATAGTCATCCGTCGGCCTGCGCCTGTTTGAGTTAATTATATTGAATGCTAAGTCTGTGATCACGAAAGAGAGTAAACTATTTTCTCGAAATTTTTGTTCCATTATTTGTAATAGCGGTTCCATTATCTATATTAGCAGTTCTACCAAGCAACTATGTACAATTCCTGTCACTGACTAGCTGCTGTTGGTACTACTTCAAATTTCTTTAAACAATGTAATTTAAGATTATATGAAAGAGGAGGAAAACTATTCTGGTTCGGAGTTGTAGGTAACAAAGACACAGTCACATATTAATTACGATTAATTTGAATAAATAGTATGTGTTATTTGTTTAAATATTACACATCAGCATGTTGTTGAAAATGTTATTTTAGTAAGTTATTACATTTTTAAAAAGATCTTCCAATATTTGGGAAAAGTATCAAAAATCAATATATGAATATATAAATTAGATAAAAATACTAAAAATGTTTTATGAAACTATTATGTTAAACATAATTTACAACATCCGTTTCATTTTGAATATTTATTGTTGTAGTACCTGCTTCATAAGTTACTTTTACATGCCTTCTTTCGAAGCATCAAATGGATATAAACACATTTAGCTTTTGGCAAGACCATTTACGGAGCAAAGCAATTTGGTTCTTGTCGTCAGCTAGAAAACAACAAGTTGATTTACCACACAATTTGCAACATTTTTATACGTTCTTATGAACCACGGCAAAAGTATTTCATTCAAATATAGCTTCTTTATGCACACGTTTCCTTGAGCTCTCCTTTTGCTGCTAGTGGTAGGAGTAGATGCGGGGTCAGTTAAATTTTGTTAGGGATTCTATAAAATTGAATATGTAGTAGGTTTTTTCGATTCAAGTATGGTTTCTTAACCTCGGAAGCGAAAGTATCTAGTTCACAAATATTGCTCACTTCGAATAGTGTTTTTAGTGAGGATTAAAATATATATCTATATCTATATCTATCTATCTATCTATCTATCTATCTATCTATCTATCTATCTATCTATCTATATATATATATATATATATATATATATATATATAGATAGATATAGATATAGTAAAAGGGTGGGGAAGAAATTCTATACTCAAGGAAACGCGTGCAGATTATAGTTCTCCCCTACACGTCACATATAATTTACACGTCTTTTGACGAAAAATAAATCAAATTCACCTTCAGATAACCGTTATTAGCTGGAACGATGAGAATAAATGGTAATTTATATTATTCATGAAAATGAGGCACATTTTCATAAAGAAAAATTTGATAAGGCATATTTAAAACTATTACAAGCAGTCATGTCTTTATCTTGAGAATTTTTCAGAAAGAAACTTTGTTGAGGAAGTAAGCCGATGACTAGGTGGCACTATTAAGAAATTGTCGTCTAATGTTACCTGTGTTGTAAACTGTACACTATAAACTCGGAGGAAATTCTAAATCCAGACCGAAATGCCAACAACAAAATAAGAATTAAAAATACGCCAAAACGTAAGAACTCTGTCCGATTTGTCGGTACAGATTGTCTGTTCATAAGTGGCTGTGCCTGCTACCAGTCCTGTCCTGCTCGTCGGTTGCATTTTGGCCTTGCAACTGCGGCGGTGGCGGTGGC
>BOPP01000070.1:973513-1006156 GCA_017312745.1 Gryllus bimaculatus | reverse complement strand
GGCGGCGGCGGCGACGCGCGGAGGCGGCAGCCCACGTGCACACGTCCCACGCTGACTCGATGCGTGTCACGCACGCTGTCTCACGCATGCACGCACGACGCACTCAGCGGTTCCCGGCTGCTCCCGGACCCAGCCTCGGCTCCGTACCGCTGCCGTGAATGAGCCATCACCCACGCGGGACCTGGCCATCACTGCCGCACATTGCCAACCAGAGGAAAACTATTTTTTTATTTTACGTCAAAAACAGTTAAAAACTGTGCGTATCAAGCTACGAAGAGAAGTGTAATCTGTGCACGTTTTCTTATTTCTGGGACCCCTACCCTAAAACATATACAAGTTGCATTTTGAATACAGAACGAAATGAGAGTTTTTGGCAAGAATAGTTAAAAGAAATATTCGCTTAGATGCAATAAAATCTATTTTCAAAGGCAAAATAGCTACGAATTTGGTTTCTTATCCTTCATCATCTATCTCACCACCAACGGTCCAATTCTTAAAAGGGCACAATCCTGAGACTTCACTGTAAATTTTTTCATGTACACTTGATTTCAAAATATTGCTTGTTTTCGCGTAATTTTCAGTCAACTCGAGACAAATATGTGAACAAGACATTCTCAAAAACGGCTCCAGATTTTTTAACCCTTTTGTAATGATATTTTACAATGCACTTAATACGGTACACCAAGTACGATTTTCATTCAAGTTTTCGTATTTTCAAAACCCTTAAGGCTTATGTATTTTTTCGAATCTCCTGCGTTTTCTTTAATGCGGCGTTCTTCAAAAGATGGATGAAATGAAATATCCGTTGGATACAGATTCTAGTATTCAGATATTGTCTAATCGTTTCGAATAATACGAAAAAGTGTGAGCTGTTGCTGCACAACACGTTTTATATCTGCATTCAGAAAATGTTGCGCGTTTTGTTGTGTCTTTCGTTTCTGAATCATAAAACTAACATTTCTAGTTTCTAAAGATGTTGCTCGCCATGAGGAATACTTCTAGCCCAAAACATTATTTCCTTTACTTCATTTACCAGGATATAATAATACAGCCTTCAAGACTGGGGAGTGTCACTTAATAGGATAGAAAACTTCCTTATTTCAGTGTAGTGGTGGTGGGGGAACAGAGAGAATTATGGGTTATCGCCCACCTGGGTGCAGTGCCTCTACAGCGACTTTTGCAAGCTAATAAAAAATAGAAAGACTTTTAAATCGTTCGTTGTAAATGTATAACCGTCTCTTGGAGCTGTGGTTTGACGATCGGCGTGTGGGTGTTTCAAATTTTTGACGAGATTTTGAAGGAAAATGCCAAATTTCCGGCGTTGTTCGGATCTCAATGTTCATAATAATCGAGTGGGAGACACGTACAACACAAGACTCAAAGTATTTCTCTAAAAACTACAAAGTAAGTGACTTTAATATTTTGCATGATTCGTTGAGAACGGTTTACTATAATATTGCTATAATTACTGAAATATTATTCCCTTTTTTTATACAGTTATATTATTTTTGTTTGCAATAATATTAAATTGAATATTTGTTTACATATTTTTATGTTTTTACAATGTTTACAACGTTCATATACTCAATGCTATAAGACGTGATATTGTTTACATACATTGTTTTCTCTAAAGCAGTCAACGATGTATTTACTAAAATTTTGGTCAACTTATATTTATGCTAGATTTAAGAGATTTTTAGGCATTGTAAAATAATAATAATAATTATTATTATTATTATAATTATTATTATTCATAGTATACTTTTATAACTAAAACAGTAAAGTCTGTAGCTCTCAGCGACGTATAGGAGTGAAGTAAAGAATGGAGAAGTAGTACAGTGTCCAAGAAAATTTCATGTGATGATTAAATCAATTTGTCTGGATAACTCAATGGCAAAGTGAACGTGGAAAATATCATTGCAAGTTCCCAGGCTGATAAAATGTAAGAATAAAAACAAACGATAGAATTCATTGTCCAAAACGAAATGAAACCCATAACACGGTATCTACAGATTGGTATTCCGAAAAGGGCATACCCGTTTTTGTATGTTTATGGTTCACTAAGTGAGATGCATCACCCGACTATCGTGGGCAAATGTTTTGGGGCGCTCTTACGCTGGCTCTTCAACGGTACTATCTCGTTCTTTTACTAACTTCCGATATACTATAATGTTAAGATAGTGAAGCATTTAGACCTTAGAGTATCACGAACCCCACTCATCAAGGAACTGGTTGGGAAGAGTCGTCTGCACAAATATATGCCGTTTTCCCTGACTACCCGTCTGAATATGATGTACTACTTCCTGTTGAGGGTGAATGAGTGTGCGTATCCCACGGATGGCGTATGGAGTGCCTGGGCGGGAGCGAGAAATTAAAGCAAGCATGTACATTGAGAACTCCGCATCAAGAAGTAAGAAAACTGTAATTAATCTATTAATAATATACTTTTCATTAATTCAACCTTCATTATCATCATCAGTCCATATCCCATCCCCTCAGGACTAGAAACTCTGGAGGATAAGAAATTGGATTCAGCATAATGCTCATCCCCCTAAAAAGGAGTCACATACCTTTGCTACGGGATAATTGTAACTGAGCCTCCGTAAAGTGCAGGTGTATGTTCGCGTGGTCCAAGACGGCCAATTCGCGACCAAAAATAAAAACAACTTTGCATTAATATATTATTAGGAGATTGATTAGTAGAAATGCGGCATCGCAGTGGATACAGTTTCATAATATATCGCGGAAGTGAAAGATTTCTTTTAAGAGAAACGGAGAACCAGTAGCACGTAGTATCTCGCATGATATGCAATCAACGTAATGTGTAGGTGTTCTTCCTCCGTTGGATGGTAAATTCCGGCGCCGACCGACAGCAGTGTGTGGTGGTTTTCCACATCCAGGTTCCTCCCAGCAGCACAAAACCGCCCCACCCCGGGATGAGTTCGAAGCTCCCACCTGGTTTCCCGATATGTGTGTTAGTGCAGTGTATGTAAGTGTAGATGTTTAAGGAGAGAGGATAGCACAAGGAAAGCGCGCGGTCGGCGATGCGTTTGTAAGGGAACTGCAACGATATTCATCTGGTGTTGGGAGAAACCACGGAAGATAAACAGATCAGAACACCGGGGGCTAAAAGTTTCTTTCATGCAGTAGCTTAATTCGATCTAGCTACGTAGCTAGTGCCGAACATCCTGCCACTGCTGAACTCAAATCAAGAACCTCCCGGTCAGAGGAACTGCAGTGACATGCTCCGTGCTAATGCTCCGTGTCACCTCAACCGATCTAAAGATATTTGAATTAACGTCACTAAAAAGTATCACAATGGTTTTTCCTGTTTTTATGTGCTAAGGGACGACCATAGATATATTGTTATTTAATGCAAGTATCATGAATGTCAGGAAGTGGCGGCATTTCCAGCTAGTGTACACAGCTGGGGATCTGGCCCATTTGTTCTTGAATGTACCGTTTCCAAATTCTCTCTCCAACAGGAATACATCGTTCACATTCTAATCTAATACCTTAGAATGGTTTTACGGCTGTGATGTACGTAGGATGGTGTGTAGGATTGAGGAAAGAAGGAACACACCTAGTCCGTGATCTGTTTTTAGGGAGATACTCCGGCATCTGGCAGATATTGATAGTAGGAGGCCACAGAAACGAGCTGAACTCTTCGTTTCGCCTCAAGATAGAACTGCATTTGTCCCAGCTTTATACGTCACAATATGTTTTTGGGTTCTTTATCATTACAAATTATTTCATTCAATTATAACATTGCAGGAATATTACGTGGAATACTTATTGAATTTTCACTAAAAATGTATGAGATAAATTATTTTTTTACGATAAGATTGATTCTTCCAGTAATGAAGGTTTGCTGAGAAATAAGTTCACCAATTATTCAGAAAATAACTTTTTCGCCAAGAACTGGTTAATTGAAAATAAAGCAATCTACGATATAATTCAATTTAAGCAAACAACTATTTTAATACTAAGAGTGTAGCAAGTATAGTAATTTGGAAGTATTATAACTACTCAGCTTTGTGTGGTTTTTTCATTGAGGCACTAGGAACGTTCTTGTTCCGAGAACAGGATTGACCAGCAAAAAGGGCTTGCGGACATGTGTGGGCCACCGACAGCCTCTTATCTTGCACCCTGATATCCCTGCGATTTGATTACATTAGGCGTGCAGCCCTTGGGCCAACCCACGGTAGCTACAGTGCGTCAAGGAAGCGTCTCCCCAGAGGCCCCAGGTTGATGAGAGCTATCAATAAAAATTCCGTTGGTATGACGAGTACCATGCAGAACCACCACCGCTCCCCCGATGGGTGACGTAGGAGCTGCGGGGACCGGGGGGAGCGCGTGGTGCCGGCACGCATGTCACACCAACACCCCGCAAGGCGGCAAAGCTTTTTATTTATTTATTGTCTACCTGTTTAACATACATGTTTTTCAGGGCTGTGAATACAATCATACATAACTTTTGGTTTATTTCCTAACTGTGGGTGCCCTCGACGGATGCGATAAATGTTTTTGGTTGTTATTATTATTATTTTTTATTAATAATTTAAATTATTACGGAAGTATATTGAGAGTGCAGAGAATGATCGTTGATATGATTATTCGATGAAGGTTATATTATTTGAGGCCCATTTTCTGCTAATTTATGGTGGTCTGAATCTGTCTTTAGGGAAGCGTGAGTTGATGCGGAAGTTTGGTTCTGCTGCGCGTCCAAGGTTGAAAATGGAGGTGCTGGGAGATGAGGGGAGTGATGTGAAAAAGTCTTCGGACAGTTTGGTAATGTGTTCATTTATTGTCGGAATTTGCAGTTCGTGGTGGATTTGCTTGTTCGAAATAAACCATGGCGCTTTAATTATAGTTCTTAGCGCTTTATTTTGTATAGTTTGCAACAGGTTTATATTAGTTTTTGCTGCATTTCCCCATATTGGGCATGCATAAGTCATAGTTGGTCGAATTATAGACTTGTAAATTATAATTCCGGTCTCTATTTTAAGGGAGGATTGTTTGTTAATTAGTGCGTAAAGTTGGGAAAGTTTTGCTTGTATTTTTGTTCGTGTTGTGTAAATGTGTGTTTTCCAGTTTAATTTAGTATCAAGTTGCATTCCTAGATATTTGGCTGCTGTATTATATGCAGCCCGGGCAATATTTTCGTTGTTTAAAATTAACTGCGGAGGGGTGAGGGGATGTCTTAGGGTGAAAAGTTTCGCCTATGTTTTATCTGGATTTATTTTAATTCTCCAATTGTTTGCTTATTTATTGAATATGTGAAGGTCGTCTTGTAAGTTATTCCTAGCTGTCATAATGTCCCCATGGTTGGAAAAAAGTGCAGTGTCGTCAGCGTAAAGTGCTATTTGCGAATATATTAGGTGTGGATAATCAGATATATAAATTGAATAATACCGGTGATAATGGGGACCCTTGGGGCAGCCCTGCTGAAATATATCGTAAGGATGATACGACATCGTTAATTTTGACTTGGAACTTTCTTTGATTTAGAAAACTTTTAATAATTTGGAATAAGTAGTCTGGAGTGCCTATTTGTCTTAATTTGTAGAGAAGACCTTGATGCCATATTTTGTCAAACGTTTTGGTGATGTCCAGGAATACTACGATAGTGTGTTGTTTGGCATGGAATCCTTGCGCTATATATTCGGTAAGCCGTAATATTTGATGTGTTTTGGAGTGGTTAGGTCGAAATCCAAATTGCGTGTCTGGGATTAAATGTGTGTTGGTCATGAATTTTATTAATCGTTTTAGTATCAGTTTCTCTAATAGTTTCGACAATGACGGGAGTAGGCTTATTCGTCTGTAGTTCGCTGGATCTTTTGGATTCTTTCCTGGTTTTCGGAAGGGTAGCACTGTAACGGAAGGGTAACACACTTGATAAGGCGGCAAAGCTGAGGGCGGAAGCGGCGCTGGCGGCAGCCCCTGACTCGGCTGAGAGAAACAAAAAACAAAACAAAAAAGCTCCAAGGTACAGACGGAGGCGTAGCAGAGACCAACGCAAACATGTGACGAGAAACGGGATACAAAGCAGGGCAAGCGAATGCTTAGCGATTGAAATGGTCTGTATTACATAAATTACCATTATTACCGTGGTCTAAAAATAATATATAATGAAAGCCTTATCAATCATTTTACAGGAAAATTTGTACGAAGAGTCTGGAATGCATTATGAAACAAGATAGGTGTGTAATTAAATCGCGAATGCAACACGCCAGAAATTATGGTACTTTGCGGGACATTTGTTCTTTTGTCATATTAATACAAATTGCAGCAGCGAATTCTAAAAACTTCTACTAGTATATTTTTGCAGGATGCTTTAAATGAAATTCAATTGAATTGACAAATAATGAAGTTGATTGTAGGGTCATTTAGTTATATTATTTTGGTTCTATGTGCTTTAGCAAGAACCATGATTATCCCCAAAAGTTGAGATGACAAAGTAAGACTTTATGGCAAATCGCTTCTCTACAATGGCAATGCGAATTATTCAACTGGCAGCGAAGGCATTGAGAACTCGCAAATGTTTGTAATAAGCAACATTACGTCCATTGGATTACATTATTATTGTCGTTTACCATACCTACCCTATCAACAATATTTCCAGTGACTGAATAACCATTTCAGGGTAATTAATAGAAGCATTACGGTTATTGTAAATGCTGTGCGTACTTTGCAGGAGAATGCTGAGATATCGAAACTTCTAGGTGGTCTCCTCATATATGTTAATCGTGCCAATTAATTTGTAATACAACTATTGTGCTACGTGTGTGGAATAAACAGTTGTGCATAAGATAACGTTAAGTGCAGAGGAAGACTCAAGGTTATTAAAGCAGTTATACGAGACAAAAAAGATACAAACGAGAAACCGCTGTAGAGAGAAAGGAGACTGGGAGAAACACGTTCTGGAGTATCAAATATTTCGCCGGAAAGTAAGAGCACAGCGACAGAGGCCACGGAGGACAAAAGAAGCGAGGGTTAAAGCCGTTAACACGCTATTTGCATGGTCATGAACGCGCGTCTAAGTGCGATAAAAATCGTGACGCACGTATGGCCCATGCACGGTACTCCTTGTACTGCTTGTGCGACTACACAAAGGCGCTGAGATGGCAGGCTATCGCAGATGGGAATGCGGTTCCTAACGCCCTTTCTCCTTGTCGCCCCGTCCTCACCGCTCTCGCTCAACACTCCACCTGTGCTACGAGGTCTGTACTTTTCACTGGAACCCTTTCCGTCACATCCTGCCTTAGATGTAATTGTTGCCCCTGGTTACGTAACCTCAATCATTGTATGATCAAAAATATTCTTTTGAGCTTGCCCCGGAAGGAGAAACCGTCAATGAAGAATTCTACAAAGGTGTTCTGAAGCGCTTATCGCTGCCCATCCAACGAGTTCGCCCACAGATGTTCAGGAGAGGCAAGTGGTGTCCTGTTGCATGCCAACGCACGGCCGCATACCGCGATCCGTGAACGCAAGTTCTTGACCCGAGATGTAGTAACTGTTCTTGCACATCCACCGCACTCGTCTGATCTAGACCGTACCGCCTTCTTTTGTTCCCTTACCTCAAGGGGATCCTGAAAGGCGTTTTGCAGACTTACCATACATCCAACCTGTGATATCTGTGCTTCGTTCGATTCCCAAGGAGGCCTTCTCTGACTCATTCCAGCAGCTTTATTGCCGATATCAAACGTATATTGTGGCAAATGGCTGTTACTTTGAGGGTGAATAAAGGTATTTCGTTTCCAAAGTTTGTTTTATACATCTCACAACCCAGGAAGTTTCAGTAACCTTAATTTGAAACCAGGCTACAGGCCTAATTATGGGCCCTGGTTACGTTACGAATATCTTATTTATTTCTATTTTTTAAATTTATTTTTATGTATTTTTATTTATTGAAGATATATTTATTTGATTTTTTATTTATGCATTGGAAATGTTTAATATGCATTTTATATTTTTCCCCAGATTCTGGACAAATAACAAAATCATATACACCCCTTTGGCCTGGAGGCTAGCTATTTACTACAGACATTTTTCAATTTCGCATTGGGTATTAATATAGATGCATGAAATTATTATAAGAAATATAGTATATCTGACATGTATAGGTGTGATGAACAGCTGTAATTGTATAGATAATGCATTTCAATCCCTCAACACCATGCTCATCCTTCCGAAGCCTCATTACCGAGACTCTCACTTGCTTTGCATTAGTGCAAATTACGTCGCAACATTTTCACCGCCCACGCGTACATCCAGGCTATAGATGCCATCATCACAGCCACTATAATTGATCAAGCCCTGGAACCGTCAAATTACCATTCCACTTTGTCTTTGTTCATCCCGCCACCTCACTGCTTGAAGACCACCATCATTCCTTGGCATTCGTTCCGCCGCAACCATCTTCAGCGCCAGCATACGCGTTTTCATTACTCACTGCGTGCATTCTACATTTCTTTGATCCTCTACTCTGCCATCGTCATTTACGTTGTCACACCCTCTGTTCCATCCTCCGTCATGCAATGTCTCTTCACACCGCAATCCTAATCAATTCTGTTCCATTCCGCCGGTAATTTCTAATCGCGACGAACTTTACCGTTTTCTTTTGTTTCATCTCCTTTGTTGTTAAGTGTCTCTATTTTGTTACTCCTTCATAGTTTGCAATTGAAGACAAGCAATTGAAGCGGTCATAATGTAAGACAAGGCAATTAGTTTTGATAAAATGACTATACGGCTCTGATATTTGTGATGAATAATGTTAAGTATTTAACGCGGTTTTCGACAGGAACATTTCGCAATAAAATATCCAAAATCCTTGAGTTAACACACTTCGTTCTGAAAAATTGCTGGAACTTGCAAAACCAATTAATCATGATTAAACATAAAAATACAACGCATGCTTCAATTGACTATTTATTGTAGAACTTTTCAACAAATATCTAACAACAAATACCACACATGAATAATAAATAACAAATTGTAGCCTCTATTTAAAGTCTCACTTAGGCTACATTGTTAAGTGTGAATCAAGTTGGCTGATATCTTGTGAAATTCAAATTATTCATTCAGAAGATTTACGCAAACCGTCTTATTTCGCACATAAAAAGATAATAATATAATGAACATAATAATTAGATATACATTCATATTCTTATCCGAATTGAGCACTTTCTCTACTAGTTCTTTAACGCAATGACTGCTGATAGGTTCAAAAATTGATGTCTGAAGAACGGGTGGATTTGAAGACCAAGTGAATCGAAATAAAATTTATATTTCCAAAACGTCATCAGTAAAATAAAGGTTTCCAAGTAATAGCTGAGTACTTTCAAATTTCACACCACGTGATCTTAATACAATTACATCTACAAAAAAATGTCTATTTAAAATGATATATTCCAAACTTTAATACAGTTGCATGCACAGGCAACAAACATTTTGAAGCAGGAAACTTTTACCGTAAAAATTGCTCAATGCGGAATCTCGAGACCCCAGTATTTTCTTCCGTATTAGGCAAGAAGTCGCAATATACAAAGCAATACAGTATAAAATGTTTGGCAGGACCACGATTCCTATTCACATTAGACTGCATTCCACATTGTGCACGTTCCATGTATAGCAAGTTTTATCGTATTGATTATAATTAGAACTTCCAAAACTTTAAATAAAAACAAAAGTAGTTTAGATAGATTGGTTCATTAAAGTTCACTTTGAGCTAATGCTCGGTGGCAAACATGATAGCAATTAGAATTAGAATTACAAAACATTTTCAACATTTACAATTATGGTTACTATTAGAATTAGGGGTCGATATCATAGTTCCAATTTATTTCTAGCTAACTCTAAATTCACTTCTAGTTTACATAACACTTCACTACACTACACTACACTCCCTTACCCTCCACTACACCACACTTCACTTCACTTCACTGTATAAGGGACATGACGATAATAATTATAACAATAACAATATAAGAAATAATAACTTAAAAATTTCCCCAAAGCTAATGACAGTGTTAACAATGATGATAAATTTGTCAGTAATCATATAATAATAATAAAAGTAATAATAATAATAATAATAAAGATAATAAAGATAAATGTCTCAGTCAGTATTATTTGAGATAATCTAGATGGAATGAAGCATATTTATTAGCAATTTGACTGCAATTAAAATAATTATATATAAGGATGATACTTTCTACAATGAAGTCTTTGGGTCAGAGAAGGTTGTTTTGTGTGTGTGTGTGTAATCAATGAAACCAGGCAGAGTCTCTTCCTAAAAGCCGCCTCGGGAGACCAGTCCCCTTCGAGAGCTTTTCCCACGCGTAGCGCCTCGCGGAGCCCACTGTGCGCGGTCGGCGTGGGCGTCGGGCGAGGCCACGAGGAGCGTGGCGAAGGCGCGGCGGCCCGCAACCCTCCTCGGCGCGCCTTGCATTAGCCGTGGTCAGGGCGGCCGCCCACTTTACGAGCGCGCCCCCGCCCCCGCCTCCGCCTCCGACGCCCCGGGCGCTGTCGCCACGCGTCAGGGCGTGGGCGGCATGAGGACGCAGGATAAGGCCTGCTGCGGTAGCCGGATCGAGTCTTCCCACGTCGCGAAGGCGGCGCGCTTCCGTCAAGACTCTCGCTACGCGAAGCGGAGGAGGGGGTACGCGCCACCGCTAGAAGAACACAGCTTTAAATGGTAGCCTTCCCACTGCGGCCGCCGGTCGCTGCGTTTCACCTTCGTTACTTTTGTTCGACGTCGCCGGAGGGTCGGCGAAGAGCCCTGCCGCTTGATGGGCGCGCGCTGCCGCGGCGGCGTGGTAAGACGCTTTAATCAAACACTACACAGACAATACAGGTCACACGGCGATATAAAGGGAGAAACGTGAAGCTAGCGACCCTGGTGGCCCGACCTGTCATTGTGATATCAAGTGCGAAGTGTATTTGTTGGAAAGATATTTAGTTTGCTTACAATTATGTTTACTTACGTTTCGCAGAGTGATTAGGAGGTTATTGTGTATGTATTGAAATTGGAATTCGTCGCCTAATTTCCAGGTCACGCCACTATGTTTAGTAGTGAGCAGTTGTCTACCATTAGAAGTATGAGAAAGATTCAAAGTATGCTGTATTGTCTACATCGTATTTGGTCTAATCAAGCCACGCGGGGGCTGCTTCTCGCGCTATATGGCTTGTCGACTACTACTTTCGAATTCAGTTACCGCGAAATGTGTTATGATATGCGTAACAGCACGGTCGCTCTTAGAACATTCTCCACGTATTTATTTTTCTTCTTTTTTACTGCATATTCTTGATTTACGGACCAGCAGTGTTGCCGATATCCTGATGTCCATTTTGCATGCGCACCGTCAATGGCCGAAGTAAAGGGGTAGTCAACAAAATAATCACTGATGATTTATCAGTGTAAATGTTTGAAAGAACATTCAAAAATGCATTCCTTTAATGAAGTACAAGGCTTGATATACGCTTTATCATCGAAAAGTGCTTTTTGAAAACAATTTTTTCCAACAAAAATGCAGTTTTCCAACCTAGTATATTTAATGTTTATCAAGGGATGTATTTTACATTCTCTGCAAAATAGCAACTGTTCAGTCTATAACATTAATATCACTCAGGTTAGTGCAATAGACAACCTATTTTTAAATCTCGCCTCTTGAGAGTGTTTTTATTCTTTAATGCTGAAGTACTTAACAAGACAATATATAAAATAAAAGCAGACAAACGAAACAACATAACACTTTGTTTCTACCATGTTGTTAGTTACGTGCGTGCTTTAAGTAGCAGAAAATAACTTCTATGAAAGAAGAATTTAGATGTTAGAGATGTCAAGATAAAATGGAAGATAACATGGTAGACGAACTAACTTGCATAGGGATGGAATGAAAAATAGAAAAAAAGAAGGAAAGGTGAGAGGGTCAGGCATGCAGACAAGAAAATGAAAATAATGATAAATGGGAGAATTGTGACTTACGATAACTAAGATAATGCAGTTCCTACATAATTTTCTCAGTACAGTAACGGGAAGCCACTTAAAGATACATTGAAAAACATTGTACATCACTATTAGTCATTATTATTTCGAACATCACTATCAAAGCCTATGAAATGATGACAATAATACATTACAAAAGTTTTGAGCAATAAATGCTACGTTTTTCTGATGAAGATTACGATGTCACAAGAAAGAAACTGCGATTGCGAAAGAATTAACTATATGTTCAAGTATATTTTATGACTTATAGATTATCTCATACAATTCCAGTAACCTTAACTTTATAATTAAATATTTTTAATGATATATGTGCTCTTATAAACAATAGGCAAAAAATTGTAACATCAAATAGGAAACGAAGTTACATGTAATGAATATTTGCTGCTTTAGGCACTATATAGTATACACATTTTCCTTTAAGTTTCATTCAACGAATATTATTTTATGAAAGATTTTATATTTAAACAAAGAGCAAATATTGAACAGTTGGTCCATACGGTTCAAACGTCGTTAAAATTAGGATGATCTTCCAAAACTTACCCATAATTAATTTTCAATATTTTTGGTGAAGCTATAGGTTTCTAATACAAATCGTCTCAGTTTCTATTTCTGTGTGACGAAATAAACCTTACGTATGGTAAATAAGCTAGGAAACATCATGGGAATACGGCATGATTGCCACATGTCTCCGTTAACCTCGCGCATGGATAATGAATAAAAACAGGGCCTTAGTCTTGGAACACTGCTAGCTGGCACAAGTCATATTACTCCGGCTCAGTGGCGACCCAGGGGGTACAGTGGTCCATCGAACCCCCGTAAAATTTCGTGAGATCAGAATTGTTTTTTATCAGCTGAATGAAGAGTTAATAAATGTATTTTGTTGCCTTTAGTGATACTCTTCAGCTACGCATTCCAATATTTAGATGACGCGGTGTGATGCGCCGCGTCAGCACCGCAATATACCTCCGCGCAACGTGTTAGGAGGTTCAGTAAGCCGCAGAGAACCCCCGGGCGGCTTGAAATGAGGGCGAGGTGAGGCGGCAGGCAAGAGGGGGAGATACGGCGAAAATATACGCTCATGAGCTGGTCTTTTGGCCAGCGCCCTCTCCGAGGGGTGGCGAAATTGTACAACCGCCACAAAGGCTTCTATGTCTAGAAAGACAAAGAAAGACCGAAACTCTGGGGAATCCCAAGGTTTCTTCGCCGAACGAAAACCCATGCCATCTACGTACCCATATTTGTCTGTATTATAAAACATTGTTTGTGCTGTATCTTCTTAAAAAATGATAGGAAATAGATTTATATAATTAAAGAAATATGACTAATATATTGAACAAATATCTTCACCTTTAAAAATTTGTCATTCTTAATTTCATCGTTGTATTCAACGGTTTACCATGATGTTAGCTGTGATATCAATTTTTAGAAATCCCTTCGGCTGATCGGTAGGCAATGTGGTGGCCAGTGCTGGCTTGGCCTGACCGATTGATTGTGAATTCGTGCTATACCGGGACGTGAGTTATGAACGTTGTTGCGGTAAAGCGAATGTGTGCATGTGGGTTTGTTTTCGGATTCCAGTCGAGTTTTCGCGCGCACACGCGAGAACAATAGTGCTCCATTTTTAACATAAAACATGCGAATCTTGGTATATCGTGTGATCGAATACACATGTGAATTTGAGACACTGGTGTGGAACGAATTACGATTGACGATGAATAGTGTCCAGTACCTTTTAAGTACTAATGAAGTGAAAAAGAGAAATAAATAAGTGAAAAAAACTATCTGCTCTTGTCATGTTATCTGTTGAAAGGGGCATGGTCAATGAAACTAGAGACTTCAATGAGAAAGTAATTCATATACTCTCGGACAAGAAACAAGAAGGAAGAACTTCCAGTACAAGCAGCACTGTTGTTCATTTATCTGCATCATTAACAAGAGTTTTATAGAAAGGTATCTACAAGAATTATTATTTGTCTTCCAAAAGTAATTTATTTCAATTATAAGTATATATTTAATAATATATACCATAATTATTAATCAAAGGGCATTTTCGTTGTTATTTTTATTACCGTAGTCGAATGGCGTTCTTGAGTTTTAATATTCTGCAAGTATTCCTTGTAATTAAGAGCAAGCGCAGCCACTGCTCTGACTGCAAATGACAGATACCGACATTATTGCTGTTGCTAACTTACAGTGAAAAATTGTCAATGATTGTGTGCGTGGATAAAAATGAGACGGTGAATAAAGATGGGAGTGTTTTGGAGACAGAAGGGGAAACGGAAGAACTGGCAGAAATGTATCTGGATTTTGTTGCTCGGTTTCGAAAGAGACTGATTAACGGAGCGAATGGGTTGCATCCTCTCCTGTTATCATCTTTCACATTTCCTTTGCAACGTGGCTTTTGAGTATTTGTATTTTACTAAACAGATAAGGCTTAAATAAAATTGCTGAAACGTTTTCATAGTTACAGTTGTGAGACAATCTCTTATTAAGCATTTACTTAAGCTTACATTATAACGGCACACATTTGAGAAACAAATATACGAGTTTGGAAAATCTTGTTGACGTATTAAATATTCTGTAAATATTTCAGATGTTATGTAACTGTATTGTTTTTACTTCTTCGCTATGGAGTAGAGAGAAAGTTATGTAACGCTGCACAAAACCGAATCCGAATTTTTGCCAGAAAAACTCTTCTTATAGCCTTCTGGTAATGAAAAAGTGGCTAAATCTAGTGCTAAAGTTAGAAAAACATCCTCTATCACGTGGAGTCACCAGAATTCATGTTTTGTGGGTTCTTAAAACCGAAAAATCGAATGACAGCAAAACGTCTGACTGTCAATTTTGTTGGTCTCTGAACAACGCTAATGGCTAGACCATTCAGCCGATTTTCCCCAAAATTGATATTCCACATTCGATCTGTCTGATATCGTGGCCCTTTAAATTTGAAACGTAATTTTAGAGTGTGTGTGTGTGTGTGTAGGGGGGGTACTTTACATGAAGCCTCAGGGACATTTTACAAATTTTCAAAAAAATGCAACAACATATATTAAAGAAAGAGATTTTACCCTTAATGAAATCTGTTCCGTAAATATATACTTTGAAATAAGGTCATGTATAATTTTTCAAACATTGGCGTACTATTCTCGTCATTTTGCGTCAAAATACGGGCGAGAAAGCACGTGCTATTTTAGAACCACTAGTTTGTTAAGGTGTTCACTTTAGTCTAATGATGACTGTACCCTACATGTCGGTATGTTAAGATTCAGAATTTCGTCTGAACCGCGTCTTAAGCAGGGGCTTCGCTGAGTCCAAGTGCCCTGAGGGCCGCAGCCAACGTCGCCTGTCGTCGCGTGGCGTCGCGTGGCGTCGCCGCAGCGCCGCGTCCAACGCGGTCTGTCACCACAACAACGCGCCTGTACGTCACGGCTGTCGCGTCGCACGCCGCGGGACGAGACTACGTTCCCGCGCCTCGGCCCGCCTCGCTGCCAGGAGTGGGCCCAGGCGCAGAGCTCTCCGCCGAGCGAGAGTTATGTAGCACGCTCAATAGATACATGTCCCTCAAAACAGATCCTCATCAAGACCGTGGGGATTTACCAGGTCAGAGGCACACACGCAAAAGGCATCCCCTTGACATACGAAAACGTCTTCCCCCTATAACAAACCTAGGCCAAAGGGCACACCAAAATATAAATAAATAAACACGACGCCTAACGATCTGACTGACTGATCCAACACGCGTACAAACCACGAATACGCATCCATGGCGCAATCCCCTTCCCCTCACATATCCCATCATTTCCCTCCTTTAAAATCCTTCCACATTCCCTTCCCCTATCGTCCATCTATCCTCAACAAATAACTTAGCCTTTCTTAACAAAATAACCTCTCCTCTCACCATTCAGATTTCCGATCGCCGAATTTTTCGGAGGAGAGGAGTCTTATCCACCCATAAAGAAGATCCAGAGGAATACTTTGCATGAAGGGTCCCGACCCTTGGAGGCAGGCCTGCAGAACACACCTCCGTGGCGAGGTGAGGTCAGAATATTTGGTTAACTGATGCCGTGCATAAGCCACTAGTTCCGTAAATAGTGTGTTTTACCTCGTGAGATGGTAATGATCATCCTTCGCTAGATGGTGAGATCCGGCGCCAACCTACCTACCGTCGGTCAGCAGTTTTCCCCAAAAAGTATCTCCCAGCGGGGCCCTACCGCAGCCGGGACAATCTCCTAAGTGTAAGAGTATGTGAGTAACGGGTGAGGATAGGACAAGGGAGAGGGAGAAAAGATCGCGCTCGGTCCATGGCCCGTTTGTTAGCGTACTGCTCCGGCATTCGCCTGGTGTTGATCTGCGAAACCACGGAAAAATGAGGAATATTTGGGGCGGATAACACTGTGAGACGTTCTCTGACCATGGGGAAGACCTGTTGAAAATAAAATTTAGTGCCTGTGATTTTGTATATTTCAAAGAGACAATTTTTGTCAGTCATTTTTGGCGTCACAAATCTGATTAACAAATCGATTATAAAAGTGTGCAATAGTCTACCAAGGCCAGCATTTGGCCACGAGGGTTGTTAGTAACTCTTGATATAAAAATAATGTTATTTTCGTCACATCATTGGAATCTTTTGAAATGTGTATTACAAATAAATCTGCGTTGGGAAATTCATCAGCTTAGAAGATTCATTTCTACAAGCTGCATCACGCTACTGATCCTGGAATTGTGGCACTTCATCTGTACTCGTCATCTGCGACTGAAAGGAGCGAAGAACCGTCTGGGTAAGGAAATTTTCCATTGGAGAAGCGTTAAAATTAGAAGCGAAGGTTGTTCCATCTCCAACACTATGGTAGCCGCGTATGTCATTTTGTCAATTTTGCGATTTGAGGGCAATTAATTACCATCGAACTGTAGGGTATATGAAGGAGCACATTCAAATGAACTGTAATCTCTTGGTACAACAATCTCTTGGACTATAAAGAGAAAATAATAACTTTTTAAAAGTGTATCTTACTGCTTTTGATCTCCACCTCAAGTTGCATCGCACCCCGAGGATCAACAAGGAAAAAGCGAAAGGTCTCGTGCCGAGTCCCGTTAAGTTAGTTGATTGCCATTATTACGGCCCTGACCGGGAGGAATCGAAAAATCCAAATGCATTTTCTTGGCAATGTAATGGGAGGGTTTTACTCATGTAGTTTTACTCATTTAGATACTAACCCGAACGTAACGAGCTGAAGATCTATAGGGAGAAGGCGCGAATTACTAATTAAACTTTGACCCGATATGCCAAATTCAACGTAAGTTGCTTACCTTCCGTATGCACGTGGTCATAAAACAAGGTCGAAGTCACATCTTTTTATTTCATTTGTCACTATGACATCCATTAATGATCAGTTAAAAGGCAAATTATCTTAGAGATAATCAGAAACCCATCAAAGAAAAACAAATTGATAGAGAGTTCTCAACGAGTCAAAAGAGCAAATTTGGCAGTTGTGGTTGAGTGGAGTGGCCAGCAAGCTTCGAATTGGCCAGCACATACCCGAAGCTCCTGTCAATCACTTCCAAGGCATACAAACCGAACAAGGATGCTGTACTTGAATATGACTTTTTGGACGAGACTCATGTGACCCGCAGGTCAGAAGGAACGTGTTCTTGAGTAACAGGGTCTGTCCGACTGAGGGGTCTCGTGCTTGGGGTCAGTCGCAATATTTCCTTTCGTGTCAGCGCAGAAAAGCACGAAAGGCCGGTTCCGCCACCGCTCTTGATCTTCATGCCACTCGGGTTCTTTCTTAGGCCGCAAACTGTGCATTATCGGGCTTCAACCCCCTCCATTAGAACCAACTACTTACTTATTTGCGCTGTTGTGTACTGCTGATGATTAAAAACAGAATACTGTATTGGCTTTGCACAAACAATCGAAATAAGTAGGACGAGAATTATGCAGATTTCAATCACACAGATTTTTGAACCGTGACGTGTAAATGTAAGAAAAAGTTTATTATTTATTTTCTACAGAAATCATAGGAAGACAATCGTTAATCAATAGTTGTATTGGGTTGTCTTAAAGCAGCTCAAAATAGGTAAGGTTTTAAAAGAAACCAATATCATCTCTCTCATTTAAAATATTTTCTTATCGCACAAAGGGAAGTGACCAATGCATAGGACTGTTTCGGTGCCATTTTGTTTTTCTACGATATGACCTAATTCAAGCATGTTTTTTCACAACACGATTCTACAGTGCCCGACGACCGAAAGTAATATTCAATTCGCTGAAATATTTCTCTAAGCTTCTTTCTCATTGCGCCGTGCCGCGTTGACCTAAATGAAAAAGACAGCGCTAGGTGGACATTCAATCAAACGAGGAATTCCTCCTCTCGGCGTGTAACGCTGGGTTAAAAACGTTTCTTTTTGGATGCAAACGTTGTGAGATGAGTAGGGACCGGATTTAATATGCAGTACAGGATGAAATATGTATGTTTATTGCATTTATGCAATAAACACTTCAAAAAATGCGCAAAAATATACGCTATAAACTATATTGATTCATCATAATATCGTTTCTCACGAAAAAGAAACGTAACGACTCTACAGCACGTAACACAAGAAACAATCGTGATTTTAAGGAAACTATGTACACAACACATACATTAGCAAATTAAAAATTAATTTTATAAAAATATGCAAGGTAAAAAATACTTATAACGATAAACTTTTCAACCAAAATATGCAGAATAATTAGCAATTTGTAGAAATATGTTGCTTATTAAAAAAAGTAATTCTAAAGTCAAGTTAAATAATTGGAAATAGATTTCAGAAACACACCGAGTGAGCATATTTTTTCTCTCTCCAGGGGGAAAATTGTCATCTCATTTGTAATTATTTTCCTAAATAAGAACAATTAACACAGGACACCAGGAAAATCTGGGGGTTCGTCGTACGCGTGATTTGGATTATTTTCGAGTCGTATGAAAGCGCACATAGTCTAAAAATTGATCAAAGTAAATTCCAGGAATATAACTAAACAAATATACATTTTCTTGCTAGAGTTGTACTGAATTTTAAGTATTTTCTATGTAAAATTCGTGTTCGAAGTTCAATAAATGTATTTGGTTAAACTGTAAGTCTTTATTACTTTTATAAAATCCCAAATCTTGTTTAGGTGGAAGCTGTGTGATTTGAAGTGGTCGTTTCTATTCGCAGAATACGAAGAAATGAAATAGGTAATCAAAATACACACAGGAACATTGATTTTTCTATTTGTGAGTGATTGTTGGCAACGTCTTTGCAACTACAATGTCGTGGAGTGAAATATTTCATTTCTACCCTCTCGACATGTGGATGATTAGCGATAGAAGTCATCATTACCAAAGATTTGTACTTTCAGATCCACTCGGATAATGTTGCGACCAGTAATCTTCAAACCTCTCTCTTTATCTCTATCATACAACATTATTTTCCTTTGCAAGTTACAGACTATGAAACTTCTACAAGGTGCTACTGGCAAACTTTGTGTCTTGTGTTGAGACATGCCAAAATAATGAATTCAACATTTTTTACATTGCATAGGGAAACTATTTCCGTTAATAATTTCGAAAAAATATGCTCTAAGCAATGTTTAAAATTAACGAGCACGATCAGGAAAATACGTGCCTCTAACAATGTAGAATAGTAATATGGAACAAATAGAAATGTTATTTAACATATTTATTTAACAGCCTAAGTTTGTAGTTGAAAGTGACTTTCATTTAAGAAAGAATAAGGGAGTGAAAATATGCAAAATTTTAAAAGAAACTACGATTGTTGACAATATGTTAAACAAGCTGTTCCTGTTAAAACATGGATATCTTGTTTACGAAGAGAAAACATAATTATACTCACTAGTATAACGAAATCTCTAGTATAGTTAAGCAATATACTTTTTTACGTGAACGTTATAATAGTTGATGTATCAGATCACGGACGTCGTTAAAACGACCTTTCTCATGAAGATGACTGATACACAGCTACTTCATAATCGCTGAATGTGTGATGCAAACAGCTCTGTATTGAAGGCCAGCGAGCCTTTTAGCTCAGAGATAAGTCGTTATTAGCAGCCAGTCGATCGAACACATCGTAAGTGTATGGCATTCCACGACCTCGTCGTCTCGATCAGTGAACACACAAGAGGAGGATCTTAAGCGAATAATCATGTCCAGATTGCAAAGGTCTTATCGTCATCGATTGTTGATTTCGAAGATCTTCGCCGTTGATAAACGGTTGTTACGAATGGTCATTTTCATGACTTGTTTGGTTTGGAAAATATTTCTTCAATGTGGCATAATGTAACATCTTACACCATTTTACACAATTTTTCTCGGAATACAGAACACAAAAAAATATAAGAAGTGAATTTGAGTACAAAGACCACTGCATAGTTATGTTGGAAAATGAAGAGGTCACACAATTTTTAGCAGAATTGAGCAATAAAATTTGCTTCTGGACAAGCGAATACGCATTGTTTCTGTGCTACCTATATGTGATCTCAGTATCATCATTTGAATACATTTTTCAAACCCCTTTTAAGCCAGCAATAGGGCTTATTTCATCTACATTTGCATTTGAACCTTCTACGTTTTCTTGAGAGTTATTCCTGCTTTCATGCGGGTAGTGATATTATATTTGTCTCGGTAGTTTTTCATGAACTATTTGCATGTATTGAACTCAAACCTCAATATTCATTAATACGAATACAGGCTCGATATTTTTAAAATTCTCGTTTCTTGTGTGTGAATTGAACATTCGCTCGATATATCCTATTATAAATCTGGAGAGGCATGGATACAGCAGTGAACGTAGTAATTTTTCTGTCTACCAGCTATTAATTCAATCACTCCTTGAACACAAAGAATTATAGCAATACAACATGTAGATGAAAAAACGTGTTGTAAATAGCATGGAAAAAATGCAATCGACGATTTCTGAGATAAAGATATCCATTCGCATGTATCAGCATACATGAACGTGACCTTGGTAATCAAACCAGAATGTTCGTTGTTACAAGAAATCATGGTTCGAAATAGGTTCGTATAAAACATCAGCCATTACCTCTCACCTGCATATGCAACGGGGTTTAGTGCAGAACCAATTACAAGATTATTACTTGAGTAAAAATACGGACGTCGTAAGTATGAGCAGCGACTTTATTTCAATGGTGACGCTCATGGCGCAAAATAGTAAGAAGAGATAAAAAATTCCGCACCTATTTGCAATTAACTCTTATTGTCGATGTTCAACTCTGTAATCTTGGGTGTTCGAAAATGTATTTATCAACCCTTAATGGGACTTCAGTCACATATCAAACCGTTGTGGTTACAAAAAGGTAAAGAAGTCTACGATTCGATTTTGAGATACTCTAGGGATTAAATATAGCAGGTTTAGCTGAGCAACGAAAATAATGATACTGAGTAACAAAAATGAACTTAAAGCTAGTGGAGTATATAGAAGTTTGTAATAATTCGCCATTCAATTGAATAGAAAATACGAGTGAAGGTGACTAAAGTATTTTCAAATGTATTTTTCCCAAGTAGACAAATTGAAATCTCATTAAAAGTACGGAAAACCTTGTCTTCATAGTTACATAGTGTGTGATTCGTGTAGCGTTCGCGGGAAAACGGTGAATAGTGAATTAAACTGAATTCCTAGAAATTTTGTAATAACGTTACTGTACCACAAATGAAGAAAAGTCTAAAGGCATGAGGTAAAAAAGAAACACAAATCAAAGCTACTCTATTATGTTGTATTAGAAAACACGTATTTGCACGAGTCAATTGTCATTGTGCTCCCGAAAGAATGAAGAAACATTTTTTACTACAACTACAAATTACAGATTTAGGAATATAGTAACTTCTTACTTAAAGGAATATAATAGAAAGTAAGAACCGGTCATACGATTCTTTCACGTGTGTAATGCGTGTTTATGTGTGTGAGCAAAGACTCAATGAAAGAATGAAGAACTTTCGGTATCTGGTATCAACGTTCTTTACGAAGCGCATTCTCCCTGAATTTAAACTTTCTTTTGAGATAATGAACATATTTTTTAACATCTTTACTATTCTCATGACGGAACACTTTAATTATAACGATTTCATTTAACACTTCAATTAATTTCTCATCTTCATCGCCTAATATATAAGTAAATATTCACCGCACGGAAGGTGTTACAGGCAATACTTCGAAAAGCTTATTGCCATGACGCAGTAAATATAACTGGGCAACGCCTATGAACAAGCACATCACCATAAGAGGAAATAACATACCTCGACAGGTTTTCAAGAGAAGTGTTCGGATAATTTGTGGGAAAGAATAAAGAATTGTGAAACATTGCGCCTGAAGTCTGACAAATAGCCAGAGAAGATGAAACCACCAGAACAACATTTCGCGCTTCATCATAACTAATATTTAGAAGAGGTCGACCACTCAAGTGGGAACAAGAGGAATGCCGCCATCATCGTGCACTAATGACCATGTAGACCTTGTACAATTCTATTAACACATTAGTAGACGCCACTTCGAAAGACGCGAATTCGAAGCACTTGATTTTGAAATCTCTAATACAAGATTCGAGCCATCGTGTCAATTCACAATTATTTGTTTTCATCTAAATGTTATAATTCTGTCAAGAATTCTTCAAAGGACAGACGTTTACTGTAATTTTCAACAGAAACATATATTTATTTCGTGAACAGCATTCAAAGTCACATTATACGATCATTTATGCCTATGGAAAGTGTTTGAAACCCTCATCCTGTAATTCTAGACAACAACACCTTTACATCTGTAGGTACTTATTGTTACTCCGAGGGTCACGTCACGACGCGGTGAGGTCGCGAAGCCCAACACGGACATCGTACGTGGCTGCCGCGAAGGTGCCGGGAGAAAGGTACATCGTTGGCAGTGGCGGCGCACGAAACAAAACGGCGCGACGAGGCGACAAGGCAGCCCGGCAAGACCCCGGCGGCAACAAGCGAAGCGGCGGAGAGCGCAGTCGGCGCGACGGCAAGTCGTCACGCCGCCCGACCGCGAGGACCAAGATAAGACAGAGACAGGCTGCCTTCATGCTTGAACAACTGGAAGCCCCGACGCCGCGCCGGTAAAAACCCGGGGAGGTCAAAGATTAGAGAGTAGCCTGTGAAGCGTTAAGCTATAATAGCTCCAATCACGGCAGCCGAAGCGGCAGACGCTAAAGCGTAGCGAACCGTGGGCGGCGCGGGCCGTGGCGCGCGCCGGTCACCGCCGCGGTGGACGGTCCACCCCCGCGTCCGCCTCCGCCTCCGACCGCCCCGCCTTCGCCCGATCTCCGACCCGCCTCCGTCTCCGCCCCACCTGCACCTACGCCCTCGCCCCTGCCTGCGACTGTCTCTGTCCCCCTCCCGCCTTCGTCACCAGTCCCCTCCACCTTCACCCCCGCTTCACTCCGCCTCCGCCCCGTCTTCGCCCCCGCTTCCGACAGCCCTGCCTTCGTCTCCGGCTCCGCCTCCAACGCCGCCCGACCCATTCCCACGCTTCGCTTCCCCTAGTCCCCGCCGCTGCCGGCTAGAGCTACAGCTCTTCCTGCCAGCGTAATAATCATAATCATAATAATAATAATAATAATAATAATAATAATAATAATAATAATAATAATAATAATAATAATAATAATAATCTCTGGTATGCTGTAATCCTGCTCCGCGGCCACCTGGACCATCATCCGATTCTCGTTGCCTATAGTTCGCTTCTAGAATTGGTGGCATCTGTATTTTTCAAATACGACGTCCTCTCCGTCCTCCGCGCCCTGTGCGTTCTCCACAGCCACTCCATCCTCAACGCTTCCTCAAAGAAAATCGTCTCACCTGCCAACCCCACGTCCATCTCCGATAGACACTCAAATCAACATCATAAGCCGAAGTTAAATTGTAATCGGTATAAATTTTATTTAATACGGTTTCATGTTCTATCGAATTTAGATTTAGAACCTTAGAAGAGTTTCATTGCTAAAGTATTTATTGCTAATTGAAGTAGGATTTAACATGAAATTAGCAACAGCTTTTTTAACTGACACTACTTTAAAGTCTGGGGAAAAAGTCGTTAGTAGTGTGATGAAAATTGAATGCAAAAACGAAGAATTGGGATAAGAGGAATATAAAATTTAGTAAAATCGTTATTTATTTTATTTCTTATTATTATAGATATATTTTCCTGCCATTATTCTCTACCAAGAGTAAAAGAAGTTGCAAGAGACAGATACTTTTCAGATGAGCGATGAATTGCGTCCACCTCCTAAACTTTAATATTTGTTGGAAAAAGCGTTTCAATAAGGGAGGCACAAATGTAATTCCAAATGGCAATCTTAGCGGTCTGTTTGTAATCACCAACCTTGATACCATAAAAACAGTGCGTCCTGGTGCCTTAATAACTGGATTCCGAGATTAAAGGTTTAAAGTCGTATTCCTTGCGCAACAATCTTCAAAATATTTTGAAATCTTGTATTTCATTTGGGGAAGGGTATCAGCTCAATTAAACCTTCTATACCTTTTAAACAAACTACAAATAAAAAATTACAATAAAATATACCTTAAACAAATTTATTTATTTGTTTATTTTTAATTGTATCGACACGTCAGCTGCAAGATTTGTGCTGGGATATATTTATCATCTGGTTACTTGTTGAGGAAATATCTAATTTACATTGTATGGATGCTCATATAAGGGTAAGATATGGTAAGTATTGTGGGATAGGTATGATAGATGCTGATTTATGGTTCATAGTTTAAGGTCTTTGTGAACTTGATCATTGGTTGTGCTTTGGAGAAACAATAGTTCGCAGTAATCTTTATTGTGTTATTTTAATTTTATTTGTGTTTTTTTTATATTGCCCCAGATTGATCTTGCGAGCCAATACGAAAAGAGGGAATGTGTGATTTTGATTGTATTGTTACCGTAGGTAAGGACAGGTATCTGGGGCTTGTCCATTAATGAACGTAATTGCATGATTTTCATTTTACAGCATTTTAGTGTCCTACATTTCATTTCATAAACTAGTGCTAGAGCTCTATTAACTTCCTTCACCTGCTTTACAGTATAATTGTGTGCACACGCCTAGGTGTTCAACACACGCTCAGACTAACCACATCGACCGCGCCTTTCCTTACGTGCACCACACCCACGCACTCAACCGCAGACGCCGTCTTTGGCATCTTGCCAACATTAACTTCGTCATAAAAGTCTTGAATGTCGGTGAAAAAATTGTCGCCACTATTATTAACGCTCATATTACACACGCGATCATTCAAATTACTCAGTACCATTCTTTTCTTGAAATATTTTATCATATCGACATTATCCACCCATTAACCAGTCGTTTTTATCATAATAATTAGCATCAATATATTTTACGAGTATATTTCTCTTTTACTTTGAATATATTATAACTTGATTAATTTTACAGCGTTACCAACCTACATTTTTTTACTCTTGTGTAGTTTTAATACTGTAATCGTAATAATATGAACACGGTTGTCGCCTGTTTCACACATGATCTGTCGTGTTTCATAACAGTCCATATTTTTTCTAGAAACATTCCTGATACAAAGGTTTAATATGCCTTTTTTTATTATTACACGTGGGTACAATTGTGATGAAAATTATAGGCTAAGTGATCCAGTACGCGTCTCAAATGTTCAAAAACATAAAACAATTCAGTTTCAGGTCAATTTCAAATAGTTTGAATAGGATTCTACTTTTACATTCTATTTATACATTCTATTTTTAGGAATTCAGAATCCTCCTTGCAATGATCTATGCATCAAATTTTGTTTTACTCTGTGCTCAAGCTCTGTGCAGGAAACACCAACTAGAATAATGAATCATGATATTCTTTGTCACTACATACTCATTGTTTCACAGAATTGTTTTCTACTGTAACGGTATCTCTCAGTATTCAATCGCTTGAGAATGAAGTGCTGTGACAGCTCGTATCTGCGTATGATAAAAAATATGGGCATGTGACATTGCTTTCAAAACGACGCACACTACATATTTGTGCACTGTTCACGCACGCACGTAGGTAACATTACATAAATGTTGGAAGGACAATAGATAATCGGAATTACTGTCAAGGTGGCTCCTAAATATCTAATACACCAGCAATCCCTCGGTACTCAACATCTTGCTGGGCAACTTGGAAATTCAGAGCTACAACTCTCCGCAGCTCAGCGGAAGGACTAACTGCTCTGCACAACACAGTACACTTCGGGTGGGAACTTTCATCATGCTGTAATAATCGTAAAATTAGGATAAAATTTCACTCAGATTGTTCAGATATCCTTCACGAGAAGAAAAAAAATCAAGAAAATAAACATCTCTGATGAAAAATAAGCAATTCCGCAACTCCTTTTATAATGGATACTCTTTTATTCAACTGCGTGTGGTACGTCAAAAACATGTCGTGGAAGAAGGAACGAACCCTTCCCTGGCCTGCTCCTCTCCCCTCGGCGACTCGCGCCCCCGCCGCCTACCGGAATCAGACGGGCCCCGGTCGGCCCGGCGCCTCGCCTGACAAGCCGACGCAGCGCGTAAATAACTGTATGAATATGCATGTTGTGACCGGCCATCGGGCAGGGAACGGCGCGTGCTCATGCACCTTTCTTTACGATTTCATTAAATCAGTCGAGCTCTGCGGGACGTCCTCTGAACTGCACGGAGACGCAACTGAGTCCCCGAAGGCCTGAGGCTCCACGAGATGGACCCAAACCAGTGAAGGTACGCGGCCGCGCACGTCCCCCATTGGAATGGCAAATCCAAGTCCGCAAATTATTTGGTTGGTTGATTTATTAGTGATTACTGGGGGGCGTCAACTGCTATGATCATTAGTCCCGTGAAGTGGAGTTCATTTTTCCCATCGCGGGAGGTGGCGGAGATCTTCCCCAGTTGGATGGCGAGATCCAGCGCCACCCTACACGTAGGCTTGCGGAATTTCCCCCAACCAGGTACCTCCTACCTGCGGGGCACCGAACCAGCCTTGACAAGCTCTAAGGTCCGACTGGTAAGGACAGGCATGCGTGCAGGCAAGTGTGAGTGTAAATACGGCGTCAGAATAGGGCACGGAAGCGGAAGGAAATATCGCGGTCTGTGACCCGTTTATCAGGGTACTGCTCTGGCATTTGTCTGGTGGTGATCGGAGAAAACCACGGAAAACTACAGATCAAAGCACTACAATTCTCCATCTCACAGCGGCTGAATTCGGTTTAACTAGTATGTAGCTAATTTTGAAAATCCTGCCACCATTGGGACTCGAATTCTAGACCCCCCAAGCAGAGGCACTGCAGTGACGTCACTTGATCCCCTGAGTCATCTATGACGATCAAATTGTTTGGCAATGACGGATGAATTAATGGAGAAAATAGTTCAAGACAAGCACACATTTGAAGTTACCATGCGGTTTAGCTGTGACGACAGTATAGACTAACTGCTGCTGTTGCTCATTCAGGCTACAGCGGACAGGACAGTGGACACGTATAGCCTAAACGCCATAGATTGGAGCAACCTTGTTCTTATACACCTCTTATATCGCTTTTAAATACCATTTTACCTATAGACAAAGAAGTCACATTTTTGCTTCTATCCACATTGAAATAGACGCCCGCCATTAACAGAAGCCTAAGTCATAATCACTCACAATATTACTCTCACTGAAATTAGGAAAAGAAAGATAAAAAGGAACTCATAAAAAACAACCTTCACGGCTTCTTTGCAGGTGTGCAAATTGCAGTGCATCGATTATCACCAGACCCGGAAAATGTCTACCCTTTACAGAATCTCAACTAACCATGTTGTAAATATGGAATTCTAATTCAAATGGAATGCAGATGTATGGAATGCATTGCAGGGCTCTTCAGCATTGCATCTCATAGCAAGTCAGTGAAAGTCAATTACGAGCCTACTCCGGAAATACGTGGATTTTCCTGAAGTTCGCAAGAAAGTTTCAGCATAATGCAACGACTTAAACATTTGATTTCTTCATCATTTTGTTTTAACGCGGAAGTTTGTGTATGTTTCGCATTACAAAAGTTACGAAATTTCTACATGAAGTATTAGTTATCTAAATCTCGGCGATTCCTTGCAACATCTACACGAACGCCAAAAAAATAAACACACACAGGAAACAGAAAATCGATTACCAAAACGGTTCACTACACGCTAGAAACAGTATGTTCAATAATTTGTTCGTTTCGATACAGGCCAATAAAATTTGATCACGTTTGATGAAAATACGTTCATGACGCAACTCTGACGATGGTGATGATTATATCGGTGAGAGTGACGATAATAAAGTATTTCTGGGAAAGTGATTTCATTGTAGTGATAAAATCTGTAATACCCAAATTGTCGTCAGATCAAAGAAATCTATGTACTCTACCGCCTGAACAGTTGAAAGAGGAAGTTTGTAAAACTGAATAGAGACAGATTAATGATACTCTGGATATAGGTTATCTCTGAAACCTTTTAAGTATTATTACACCAAATTATATTAATAGATAATGAGAAATTTAAGAAAGGGTGAAGCATATCCATATAACAAAAACGCTTCGAACTGCCGACGTTATTAAAGTTGTGAAAAATCATAAGAACTCAAATAGACACGAATCTTAATAACTGAAAATTTGTGAGATCATTAGTTATTTTTAAAAATGTGCAAATCATAACACTGTATTTTAATGTAAATTTTCTCAATACAACAATTGTAATAAAAGAAGTGTTCAGTAAGTTCTCAATTTACCCCGTGTAGCTATAACGCTAGGTCAGGTAGCTCCTTAAAAGTGAGGCATATTATTTATAAACGCCCTTGGCACTAAATAATTTGACTCTACGTTGGTGGTCTAGGTACTTTACATCCAAGATCATGGGGTTACATCCTGCTTCAAGACCTTGGGACCTTCCAAAAATGAGGAAACCTTTGGAGGACAAGCAAACCAATTTCTTCCGTACATTTATAGCACATACATAAAAGCACACTGCAGGAGCTTTACTATTTCCAACAAAATTCAACACTCATTTATTGGCCCATCTTGCACTATGAGTGACCGGTTTTCGACGCTTCGCCGGCCACATCTCTCGCTCGAAATGCTTCGTAAGACAAGGCGACACTTTAATTGCACTTTCCAGTTTCTTCGTCATTTCTCGGCTGGAATATTTATGACGATACTTGCGCTCATCCTGGATAAAAATTGAGGACCACGCGTTAATCACTGGTGACAGGTAAAGTATGTTCGTTTCATAGCCTAAAGGTAACGGGGGAGCTTCTTCGATGTTTACGCCGATTTTTTCGTCAGATTCTTAGCCCAGTTACGGGCTTCGAGTATCAAAACCAGTAGCGAATACATTAAATTGTCTTAATTGAACTCAATCATTTCAGTGACAGAATAATTTTTGCTCCGGGGAGGAGTTTCTTGTTAGCCTACTTGGATCCGCGACGGAGCTGCAATAAATCGCCTTAACTGTGCTCCGGCGCAGCGCTCCTCCCGCTTCTTGCGCGATCGAGTCGCGTCTCCCGGGAAAACGCGCTGAATGAAAATGCTGCTGGCGCGCCTCCGCCGCCACCGTGCGCTCGTCGGGATTCCAGGCGCTTAAACTATTCTCCTGGCTGTAATTGCTCCATGGCCTACTTCCAGGCGCGCGTAGCCTTGTGTTGCACACAAGCAACCTGCCACCGCTGCTCCGGGTAACGAGAAGTGTCCCGTCTGCAAGAGCAAAGGCTCCGGTGAGCAATTCTAATGGAGGTCGTGTAGCAGCAAGTAATCCGTGTCACAAACAACTGAAGGTAGAATAGAGAGGAGTAGAACAGAATGGGGGAGAAATGCAACATTGTACATAAATGCGTAGTAAAAAGCAGGCAAAAAGTGTTAATACATTTTAAAAAATTGCATTACGTACGGGGTTTTAAGAGAAAATTGTATGATTATGATTTGTTTTCTTAGGGTTGGAGTTTACGTGTATCGTAATTGAGTTAAAATTGCAATTTATGAAGACTTTCTTTCTTCTTGAGCTTTACCTTGCCAGAAAATATACTTTCAAATTCAGGAACCATTTGTGGTCTGTCAGTAGAATTTACGTCAATAATTAATTTTAATAACAGCATGTAACAGTTCCGGCGTTCCAAAATACGCTAATATATGTTTTCAAATTACTTTAGAATAATTTTAAGTTACTGTTCCTGAAAGATCTTGAGGGTAGCCAAAAGAAGGAACATAAAAAAACAAATAAATTATGATTCGTGGGAAAGAGTAGCTGAGAACAATAGAACACGATAGGGAATAACTAAAGAAAAGAATAGATGTAGTAAAAGGGAATAGAAATGGCATGTCGGAGATAATTTACAAATAAAATGTAAAAAGTGCCAAATAACAAGAAAAAAGGACCCATCGTCGCATGAAATAACGGGAGGGAACAAAATGAACTGTAAAGTCAGCGGGAGTCATTTGCACTTGCAGAAAAAATTGAGAAGTGGGTGAAAAAGAAGAAAAGAGGAAGATAAAATGAGTGAGAAGTAGAATGAGAAAGAGAGAAAGAGAGAGAGAGAGAAACAGGAGGGGAGAAAGAAAGGCAGAAAGTGAAAAAAATGTAGGAAGGGAATGGAAAAATCGCCGGAGAATGAACGAGAGAATAACCGAAAAGCGAAGGGGAAGAGGGGAAGAGAGAAACATAGAGAAAAGGAAAGTAAGGAAAGCGCAGAGAAAGCGAAAGAGGGGAGGAACTGGCCCCGGGGTAGCCTCCGTCATCAAGCCTTCCCGAACGCTCTCCGCCACGCGTTGCCGCCGACTGGCACGCGACCGCGTTCTGGCGAGTCCCCACGCCCGGTAAAAATAAACAAACAACCGACTGCCAGAAGTAGCCTTCAAACGCAAATGAACGGCGCACGTGAAGCTGTTTGGAAAACTGGGATTGCACTCTTCCCCAAGTATACGACCGATTTGTAAGCAAATATAATGTTTTATCAAAATTAACTAGGGCTGTAAATTGCTAATCAAACAAAACACCGAACTGTTCGAAAAACGATCTATACTAAATCGAATCAAAGGTCGATACGGGGAAGGTACCGTATAATCTAGCTGCTAATGACGTTAAAACGCTATTGGCAATGAAACTACACGTGCAAATTAAATAATTGATGAAAGATTAATGTGTTCGCACAAAACACTG
This sequence comes from Gryllus bimaculatus, assembly GCA_017312745.1. Classification (NCBI taxonomy): domain Eukaryota; kingdom Metazoa; phylum Arthropoda; class Insecta; order Orthoptera; family Gryllidae; genus Gryllus; species Gryllus bimaculatus. The sequence continues at coordinate 974,934 of BOPP01000070.1, read as the reverse complement.
TAGACTGGTACTCATATGAGCATGGATAAATATGGCTATTATATTCACAACCTCCACTTTCAACGCTGATTTTTTGCAATTGTTTACTTGTGTTTCGAGTCTAATAGCTGATAATTTAAATACAATATATGAAAATATAACAAATTAGGTACGCCCACGCAGCAAGTATGATTTCCCAGCACAAAAACCAACGTTTACTCCTTTTTTGACACTAATACGTAAGACTTTCAAATTTTTGAAGACAGGATCTGCTTATGAAAAAGAGTTTATTATGTGTATAGTTTCTATTGCCAGTGAATAGATTTATTGAAAGTAATCATTACATACATACAATGCACATTGAATGAGACGGAAGTCCTCTGGTAAAATCTTCAGATTGTATGAAGCAGTAAAATTTCTATACTATACGTAGCAGAAAATTACGCATTCTGAATGTATACTGTGACAAATGTACTTAAATTATCGGATGGAATCACAATTATCACTTCATGATCTACAATGGAAAGAAATAAAAAATTGCAAACTCTCAATATCATATCATACGTCACTATATTTGTGACGTATGTTACTGTTGACACTCGCATTATCTGTAAAAGAGACATTCTGAGAAAAAAGGATTCAATAAGTGGCGACGTTTTCTCATTTTCCTGCTGTCCATATCATTCGAAAAATCTATTCATGAGATTGAAGGTAACTACGAATAAAGATATGAAAATAGAAAGAAAAATAAAGATGATTAACTAATTCACAGACGACGTGAAAAAGAGTTAAGAGGCACAGAAACATGTTCATATAAATCACTTACAATATAAGAGCTATGAACACTCTCAAATCATAGCCTCCACACGAAGGTTATTAAACGTCTGAGTTCTTAAAACGTCAAATAATTGTATTACGTCATCAAAATTTCAATTTATGCAAACAAGAAGTAATCAAAATGTTGTAAACCATCGAATTACATTTCAAAACAACCTGGAAAGGAAAATTAATAATAATAAAAAAATATAATAATAATAATAATAATAATAATAATAATAATAATAATAATAATAATAATAATAATAATGTCTGCGCCGAGGAGGCAGTAGGTTTGAGTCATGCGTAGACATGGTATTATTTGTGATGTATCTTCACCCCCACGAATTAATCAAGCCCTATGATATAAATAAGAACCAAAGTCCAGGCGTATTTCTTAATAGTGATACAGGGTGATTGGAAAAATGGTAGGGATTGTATGTGCCAATAGATGTAACGAATAAACAAAATCTGAACTATTGTATTTCAAGCCTTCAATTATTGCCGCCCTACTGTGCTCCATCGTCCGAAACGTTCGCTGGCAATGTTCCTTGGCTGGGTGCGCGATCGCTTGGCCGGCGCGGCGCTTGGGCGGTGTCACTAGCGAGGCGGCTGCGTCAACCTCT
>BOPP01000070.1:955092-967354 GCA_017312745.1 Gryllus bimaculatus | reverse complement strand
TCTGGAAAACATATTCTCTAAACACAAAAAACTCATTGACATGCGTAAATGGCAAATTTACCTATAGACATGTTGAGTGGCTGCCTCTAACTTTCCTCAGGAGTTTTTGTCCAGTTAACTCCGATATCAAAAGATGAACTTATTCAGAAGGTGTGTTCTAGATGTTTTCAAAATTAACAGAAACCATGATTGGATTGAGCGACACGAGCTTATATGGCTGCAAAAAACATTGATGTAAAATGACTTAAATTTAAAATTCAAAAATGAAAGTACAGGCGAATCGGTTGAGCAAAGGGAGGAGCCTAGGAGACGGTAGCGAAGAAAAAAGCCAAGGGCTAATAGAAGGGGTAGAAAAGGGGGCCAGGGAGAACAGATAGGAGGTGCAGGGAACAGTGAGAAGGGGGAAAGGCCGGACGGATCATTATGAATAGTTTATAAGTCTCTTTATTTTGGTTACTATATTAGTATTTTTTTTTTTTCTTTTTTCGTTCTGTACATTATGTTTATTAATCGTAGAGCGGGGACCGAAACAGAAAACACCCGGGGCGGGGGGGGGCTTTGTATTTTTATGCTTTTAATTTTAATTGTTTTTTTTTAGTAATATCTATATTAATACATTATACCTTATTTTATTATTCTGTTTTTTGTATATCTTGTTATTTAATTTTTCTCTATAAATTCCCAGTTTGATTTTGGCTACGTAACAGAGAGATGTAGGAAGTATCCAACCAGAATTTTAAACTCGCTGGATTCTGCCAGGATTGCCAACTCAGCAATCTTCAAGTAAAGTTGGATCGGTAGTTTATAATGTTGCGAAATATCAAAACCACCACGTCTTGCAACGCAACGGTTAACGATAAAAAAAATTACTAAAACAACGTGGAATAGAAGCAAACCATACTGAAAGGAAAGTATAAAGAAGAAGACTTCGTCCTCATACCGCGCACCCAATGATTCGCGAACTAGGTGGCCGTTTAAATTTAAACGGACTAAGTTCAGTTGGCTTTGCTTTTGCTATGAACCATAAACAAGGTCCGCTAGTGGCAATCATTGTTTGTGGTATTAATCAGCGAAACCCATGTTTCTCACATGGTCCAATTGTATGTTTGCCTGTCCCGTGTTGGAAAACAATCACATTTGGTTTGTCTATGCGCCAGGTAATCAAACAAAAACATTGTATCATCACAAGCACTCAATGAAAAATAAAACTGATTTTTGTTAATAATTTATGATTCACATGAATTAACAATAAAGCGAATACATTACTTTAAATGCTTATATATGTTTTATTTAATTATATTTCTTATTCACACGCCCTATCACGCAGGGTGACGGGTTCTGTTCTAGGAGATTTTTTTCCCAGAACTATAAAATATGATAGGAACAAAAAACTGTCACATTACAAATCTTTTGGACAGGACGAAGTCTGTCGGGTCCGCTAGTAATAAATAAAATTAAAAGTACTTACTGCCCAAGCAGCGTGGATCACCTACAACGTTCACGATATAAAACAGAAAGAACTTGCCGTACTCAGCACGTTTTTCTGTTTTATATATTTATCCGACCATTTGATTATGGAATAAGATTTTTGAGCCATTCACTCAGTCAGTGGGTCGATACTGGTAAAGGGTTTATCACCTCCATTTTTAAGGAACACCGGTGGAAAATACCCATGGAAAATGATAAATTTTGGATAAATCCTGGTTGGGTTCGATTTACAAATAAAGAAACAAAGGAGTTGTTTTATTTCGTTTCCAAATCTATATTTATTTATTTCTTTAAAATGTGAATGCCTTCAGAGCTACTTGCACAATAATATTCACAGTAAATGAAATGTTTAGCAACTGCCCAACAGTGGCAGTTCCGTTATTTTTAAAATACTGAAATAATTTATTTTAAATATTACTAGTCATTAGCATCCGTGGAAACAAATTTTGATCAAACGAAATTGAACTGAACGAGAAAATAACAAAAGCCTTAAAATTATTTTTCAGAATGACATTGAATTACAATACGTCTACAATATGCACAGGCTCTTCGTGGTCATGAATCTTACTCCAAGTTGTCGCAGCAAGGTGTGTTGTTCAGCAACTCCCAAAATTTCGCATTTTCTTCGCGGCGTTCGCCATTATTCAGAACTAACACTGCTCGCTCCTATCAGGACCCAATGTTATTCCCAAACATCAACGTTAATTAACGTGTAAATGTTTTAAACGGCTTCCACAGCACCCCGTAAACACGAGGCATAGAAAAGGAAACTAGTCAGCCGTCGGTCGAGGTCGGTCGCGCGAGATATTACCCTAAGCGACACAGGACGTTCCGCGTTGTCCGTCACGCAGCCAGGCCTAGTAAATCAAGACGGTGGATGGCCACTTGATCGGACCATCCATCACACCAAAGAAGGCTACAATCCTGGGCCCGGCAGCGCTAGGAGCGCGCGCGCTGCCCGCCGGCGAATCAATTAATTAGCGACAGACAAACGTCGTCATGATTGGAGAGGCTGCGTTGCTCTTTTTGCGTTCCGCGGCGCGGTGGTCTTTGGGATTAGATTTTATCTGCTTCGTGATAAATTTCCGCATCGCTCGGTAAGGACTTTGATAGGTTCAGTAGCCACGTTTCTGTCGCCTCGCATGCCCGAACCCCTTATCACAGGTAACCAATGACGCCAAGGAGGAGCGCTATGAAGATGTTTCGGTGTCGACGTTGCTTCCTTCCAAAGCGTCGCTTATATCAGCACCGTGAGATGTGTGCTTACACGGTGATCGAACTTCTCCAGACTAGAAGAACGACCTGCTTCCCAATGCCTTATGTGGCAACGTTAGAAATATCTTTGATCTGCACTGGTCTTCCCAAAACTGGAAATAAAACTAACATTGGGTGTGCTTATAACATTAAATCTTGGAGACACGAAATTTAGGTGTGACAGCTACTATAGTGGTTGCCATATTTAATGAAGAGTTCTGGAAAATCTACAGATTTATGATGCCGTCTGTGAAAATTGTATAAAAACGAAATTAATTAAAAGAGTAACAAAGATAACACACGCATACTTTGTCTTCTCGCTCCAATAGTGCGATTTTTCACATCAGATAAATTTAATGAATCTGAATATTTATAATTAGATTTAGACTCAATCAATTGCATTCTTTTTTCTTTTATCTATTTGTCTGTCATACCTTGTGAAATCTTAGTAACAATGCGTTATGCAGTGGACAAGATACCTCCGAGTACTTTATTTCGATGAAGACCGTAAAGTAATATAACAGAAAATTGTGAAAGTGTAAACAGCTAGTCTGACGAATTTTACTGACACTGTGAAAGAACTACAGCAAATTTACTGAATCTCTTATTTTATGATTTACGAATTATTTATCTGTATTTGAGTACAAGTTAATATTTTAAACATACAATTGTATTCTCCCTTTGTATTCTCCTCTTGCATGTTACGTATTACGTCCCAAATTACTATATATGGAGTAAGTTACAAATTTAACAATGCGTTTTCGTATTTTTTCTCGTGAGGAAATATTATTTCAACTCGATCATGAAAGACACCATATACATATATGGATTTGCAAAGGAATAGAATAGAAAAAGGTAATGCATGGCCACCATAAACTATGTTCTGACTACTTCGTATTTTAATGAAATTTCCGGCATCACTTCGATGACCCCGGAAGGCAACTGAGAACTTACACATCCAATAGATAAAAAATAACCACAATTGATAATCTATTAGTGCTCAAATAGCATATACTTTTTCGTATTAATTCTAAATTTACAATTTTCGAAAATACAGAGAGTTCCACGTAAGCGACACCTATGCCATTCTTTTAAGCATCCGTTGATTTTGTCCATGGAGAAATTTAAAGAAAAAAATATGAGGGGTTTTCTGAAAATGAGTTATTTATAAATATCATTAATTTCAATCACAAATTACGCAAAAACAACTTGTTTTTTCAAAAAATTGAACTACTTTAGGACAAATTTTGTTTAAGTGAAAGTTTAAGTTTAAGTTTGTGAAGTCAAAAATCTCTATATTTAACCTGTATGTAGTTTTGAAACATCAACTTTTTGCAATTTTCGAAAATATTTTGTCTGAAATCAGACTATAGCACATTTTTTTGTCCCCCAATTTATACTTAGAGAAAATTTGAAGAAAAAATTTGGAATCGTTTATGACAAAAAATAATAATTTTTTCTTGAAATAATTGCTTTTTTGTAATAAGGTAATGGACAATTTTTCGAAAACAATAGTGATTTTGGCGTATTTGTGTATGATATACAGGAAATTAATTTTTTTTAAAACAATTATTGTTTTAAAAAGTTTTTAAATTGCCTATTTATCACGCAGAAATACGCAAAACCTACTGATATAATGAAAAATTGTGAATTACCTTATTTCAAGATATTTGAAAGAACATGCTTGACAGCGGAAATCTTTAATAAATCTTTAATATTATAATTCCAAGTAGACGCGGAAAAAATAAACTCTTGCAGTATTCGAAAGAGTCAGTGATTTCAACGAAATTTAAACCTTTTACTATTTAATTTTAAAAAGGTAGATACATTTTTGAGAAAATTTTCAAATTGTAATGGAGTCTCAGGTAAAATACCCTCTAAATCGCAATACGTACCCGCTTCAAACTCAGTCTCTCTTAATTTTCGACAAAAATGGCTGACCGGTGTTGGTGCTAGCTTTGACTGCAGATGGAGAGATAGACGGACGGAAAGACGGACGGACGGACGGAAAGACGGATGGACGGACAGACGGACGGACGGACGGAGAGACGGACGGACAACCGGACGGACAGCCGGACGGACAGCCGGACGGACAGCCGGACGGACGAACAGACGGACGGACGGACGGACAGGCGGACGGACAGGCGGACGGACAGGCGGACGGACAGGCGGACGGACAGACGGACGGACAGACGGACGGACAGACGGACGGACGGACGGACAGACAGACAGACGGACGGACGGACGGACGGACAGACGGACGGACAGACAGATGGAGGACGGACAGACGAACGGACAGACGGTGAGAGCGAGACGGAGAGTGGGACACGGAGAGAGGGAGACGGAGAGAGGGAGATGGAGAGTGTGAGAGGAAGAAGGAAACGGAGTGGACGGGGGAGAAGGATTGCCAAATGGAGTGGGAGAGCAACATATGGCCGAGAAACGGCGGGAGAGAGTGATGGAGGCGACGACGGAGACGGCAACGGCGGCGGTGGCGGCGCTCTCCCGTGTAACGGCGCGCGTGAATTGTCAACGCGCGCCTGACAAGTGCTCCCGCGCGCGTCATATTTCAACAGATGGCACGGCCAGATTAGCACCCAAACGAATAGGGACCGGTTTCGAACAGCGGTCGTCGCAGCCCGCACCCTCCCTCCCTGCTCCTGCCCCTTTCCACGCCCTCGGCAGCAAGCAACAAAGCGCGCGACGCTCTCTGGCGGCCGACGAGGTCTTCCAGCGGGCAACCTTCGCCTCACGCCGCTTGTTTTCGGACTTTTTTGCACTTGCGTCGCATCAGGCAAGTGTCTGCGCCTCTTTACAGCACCTGTGGAATTCGGACGGTTGTAAGAATACTTGCGAAAGCCGTAAAGTTGCTCTACACGAGGACTCAATGTAGACTCGTCTGTTTGTAGGTCATCATTTATTAGAGAATAATTAACACTGTGGCTAACGTTGAAGAAAAGTGGTGATATTGGAGGTAGGGAATGATGAGATTGGCGTATTTAAAGGATTGTTCGTCGTGTGCTCGATGAATAAAGCATAACTACGCGAACTTGAGTTCTTGAGGATAATTCTCAGTCAGATACGCATTGGGATAAATGGATGACGACCTGTGAGGAGACATCTGTCACGGGTGACATCTGCCAGGTTCACAGAATGCCTGAAGATTTAAATGCCAACTGCCAGTGCTTGTAGTATGACGAGAGATATAGCAAGGCCTGACGTTAACGGTGTTTATCGTTCGTTGACAAATTTTTATAGAATTATTTTATTAGAATCTCGAATATAGAATTATTTTATTAGAATCTTTAGAGTGCATTATTTTCTACACGTTCGTTTTCGCAACCACTTTTGAGTGAATACACCTTAATAAAAACGTTTTCGCTATTATCTAATTTACAATCCTGTTGCGCCAATTTGTATTATGAGTAGTATCAGCTATATATATCACCTATTGAAATTTTGACACTTTCAAGATTTTATTTCTAAGAGACACGAAAATCCTTCGAGATATATTAGTGTGTCGCTACTCACAGATTAAAAGAACTGATTTGGATCATAACTCTTTACTGGAGTATCGTCGCTCTATGTCAGCAATTGATTCCGTACAGCGAAAACATCCTTTGTTACGAAGTAGGCTTTCATCATAACAGTGGTTTTACGGATCATATCTTGCTGTATTGGATTTAATCACCTAATATGTCGGTAGTTTATTTTTTTTTTACAAGCGGTCGAACGCGGTCAGAGAACTCGCCAAAGGCCGTTTCCAGAAATCATGGAGGAAACGCAACACTTTTTTGTCCAAAATGGAAAGAAAAAGCGGAGGTTTGTAATTGCTCATATTTTCCGGCTTGTGAGTTCACGGAGGCGCAAGGTGCAAGGTCGCGAGAGGTCACGTCCACTAGACCGCACGCTCCTTGGGCGCTGAAGCGGACAGCTTACTGAAGCGTGTTGGGTCGCTCTGGTAGTGCTGATGATGGTGTTAGTGGTAGTGGCGGTGATGGTGGTGGCAGTGGTGGTGGCGGTGATGGTGGCGGCAGTGGTGATGGTGGTGGTAGAGGTGGGTGTAGAGGTATAGGTGGTGGCGGTGGTGGTGGTGGTGGTGGTGACGTTGGCGATTGCAATGGCTGTGGCAGCGGAAGTGGCGGCGGCGGCTATGGAAATGGTGGTTTAGGTAGTGGTAGTGGATAAGTGTGGTGATGGTGGTGGGTAGTTGTGGGAGGGTGAGGGTGGGGGAGTAATGCTGAGAGTGGTGATTGGAGTGGGGGTAATGGTGGTTGGAGTGATCGCATGGTGTAGGACGGGGTGGGGTTAGGGTTGATTGTAGAGGTGTAGTTGTTAGGGCAGTGATTATTCTATTGGTGTCCGCAGTGACGTGGGAAGGGATATCTTCTATTTATGGCAATAAATTTTACGGACCCTTACGGAATTTTACGGTGAATTTGGTGACAGTGAATTTTGATTCACTGTCAAGAAGAAAGCTAACAGAACACTAGCTGGTGCCTACCACGATTCGTTGTGGAAATCTCACTGTCTTTAGAGATGGAACTAAAGCATCATATTGCTTTGAATAACACATATTTTTGATCGGAACAAACGCATAAAAGTGTATGAAGGAAACATAATGGGTAGTTTTGGAATTAAAATAAAAAACCATGTTAGCAAGGCGTGCAATATAATTGTTATTAAGATAATATTCCTTTGCACCGTGCGTTGCTTCATGTAAAATATTAAATTGATATAATTTTCAACTACGTTTTATTTTTTTCCTCCGTAATTTCGTTCATGAGAAGAAATGAAACTCATTGCGTTTACAAAACGTTATTATTACCTTTCTCACTTTTCATATGAAGAAAAAGAGTTCTAATCGTGCGACAGAAACGGATTATTTTGCGACATCTCTTTTTGCTGATTCCTGGTAACGTGATAGTGGATAAGTCGTGTTTGTATTTGTAGCAAATTACTTCCTCAAACACGCTGTGCAGTTAGAATCAATATCTTGTGGAACCTTTATAAATCGATTGCCTGCAAAATGGCTGATCCACACAACTGTTACTTAAACCGTTCAGCCGATTTGCTCCAAATATGATTTTCTCGCTCGATCTAAACAAACTCAAGGCTCTTCGAGTTATAAAGGCAAGTTTTATTTTTAGTGGTTCTTTCCACGAAGCCTCAACATTTTCAAACTTTTCTCAATAATGTCTCAAATTTTTTTTAATTTTATTTTTTGATTTGATTATTGATTTTGTCCTCGGATAACGTAAAAAAATATAAAAAATGGCGCGGGTTACGCGTTCGTTGAAATCACTGACACTTCGAAAATTACAAACCTTAAGAAATACTCAGCGTCTTCCTTCATCAACAAAGTTGAAGATACTGATTTTTCTTCAATAAATCTGATATTCCAAGACAAATTTTGAAATAATGCCCAGAACGATTTTTCAAGAATTTGAATAGTTTTTTCGTGAAATATCGGCAATTTGAACATATTCCTAAAAATGGCTCTAAATTTGTTCTTAAGTTTTCTTCTCGTATGTATCAAGGGATGGAAAGAACAATTCTGTCCTAATGTTCGGCAAACTATGTATCTTTTAAAATCAGGTCTTTATAGTATCATGTATTTTTTAAAACATGACTAGAGATTTTCCCGTAATTTTTTGCTTGACATTAACATAGTTTATAGAGAAAACATTCTCAAAAACCCTTCGAATATTTTTTCAAGGATAGAGAAAATAGGATTAAAAATAGTGCAGGTCTAGTTTTCTTTGGACCTTTTCATTGGAAAAATGTTCGAATACGGTAAAAGTTAGAAATAATCCTTAGCGATGTAGCACCACTAGTTTTTCACAAGATCGTTCGGCGTCATAATAGACACCCTCCAAAAAACGGTAATTTATATTACAAAGACTTCACTGAGAGGTGATAAACTGTCGGATATTGTTTTATGACGCATTGTTTGCCTGTGGCACGATTCTCCCTTTAAGGTAGCGGATTCACTGGCGGAAATTACATAGCATTTAAATAATGCGTTTCTGTCTTGTAACAGTTTAATAAGGGATCCACCGTATTGATGTTCAGGTAGTACACATTGTTTTATTTAAAACTTTGCCTTGTTTGGAAATAGTGATGATCTCAGCAGAGAGAAGGCAGAGTCTATGTGACTTCTGTCTAGTTTATGGAACACCCTTGAAACTATATTCCACGCCTTCATTTGGCATTGAAAACAGAGCAATTCTCCTTGAACTTAGTCATAAATCATTAAGCATCGAGAAATTCTCCTTGAAGGAAGTCATTTTGTCTTAATGTCAAAGCTTTTATCCCTGACGGCTAGGAACTAGCACTGTTAAAATCTAGGGAGTCTCGTTGTCTCGAGCTGCTTAACCTCAATGATTTCTCGGAGAGTGATTAAGTAGTGCTGCTACCGGCGCCACCAAATTGCCATCAAAAAAACTTCATCTTCAATAAAAAACTTAAGAAAATCATTTATAATGTTACATAATACATGTGGATTCATATTATTTACATATATAAATTAACATATTGAAAGTATTGGCGTTACTGTAGAAAAAATAATATAAAAATTCGTATCTAATGAACGCAAGGTATAATAAAAATATTGTAGTATATCTATCTCAAAACCGAGATTGAGAAAAACCTCTAAACGATCATGATTGCTGATTGCCTTCCTGAGTGTTGAACTCTCCCTTATACCACACAGTCACACTTCCATGCTCTCAACTGCCACACGTCGCAGGAGATCAGTCGGGACCAATCGCATCCCGGTTGACAAGGAGACATAGCGGGAGATATGTCTGAAGGGAGGCGATCTCTCTACAAGTCGATATGCAGGTCAGTGCCAGTTTTCAGCGAGGAACATCACCACCGCCCAGGATATAACGTTTGGAACTAGTGAAGTAAGTAGTAGAAGCGCTTGGAAACAATTCTTGCTCGCTTGCTCCCCCATTCATCAATAGGTGTTTCGCGGTATAGCGGCTTCCGTGGTATACGTAAGTTGCGGATTCAAACCCGTGGATTTTTAAGGACGAATAAAACCTTCGCCAGCCTTCCTTCGGAGGGAAAGTACAGCCGGCTGTTCCATGTTGTAGACTTCCTGCATGTAAAAATCTTTGAACCCAAAAGACTCACCTGGAGTGATGGATCAGGGCATCAACTGATGTCGCTGAAGTCCCTCTGACCGGAAGGTCCTAGGTTCGAGTCCCGACGGTAGCAGGAGTTGCGGCTCTACCTTGTCAGCTAGGCCGATTTCAGTTGCTGTCTGGAGGAGAATTCTAGCCGCAGGCTGCTCTGATCGGAAGTTTTCCGTGGTTTCTCCGATCAACACCAAGCGAATGCCCGAGCAGTATCCTAACAAACGGCCCACGGACCGCGCGCGATCTTTCCTACCTCTTCCTTGTTCTATCCTCACCCGTTACACACACTTTCACTAACATCCACTACACTTCCACACATGTCGGGATATCGCTCGAGAGCTTAGAGCTTGTCCCGGCTGGTGCGGTGTCCCGCTAGTGGGAGACACCTGATTCGGGAAAACCCGCTAACCGACGGTAGGTCGGTGCCGGATCTTACCATACAGCGAGGGATGACCAGCGCCACCTCCCGAGAGAAAAAATACACTACACTCACGGGACTAATGACCCTGGTAGTTGGCGCGTCCGGAATCACTAACAATCAATCAGCTAATCAACCAAAAGAAGCCTCTGAGCTAAGTTTAAAACCGCCTCTTTCGTCGCCCGAATGATACCTTCACTGGGAGATAGTGAAAGGAGCGATGAATAATTACCACGGTCCGACGGCAGAGCAGGCCTAATGGCCTACGTCTCTCCGCGTAAAATGAAGCATAATTGAATTGATACTATCACTACGAGTACTTGGGATGCACTTGAACACATTCCTCAAATACATTAAGCAATCGGCAAGTGGCGTAAAACAATAAACGTAGAACGGCGTGCCCCGAATGCGGGAGCCGGCATAGCGGCGCGGCGGGCAAGCAAACCGCCGCCAACGACCCGGGCGCGCGGGCTCGTTCCGGGAAAACACGCGCGGCATCGCCAGCCGCATTCCGCGCGGGAGCCAGGAGACGGCAACGCGCGCCCTCGCGCCCGCCGCCCTCAGCCAATGGACTCTCGTCACTAGCTAGGTTGCTAGGTCGAATTCACTCCCTGTCTGGAAGAGAATCCTAGCGGCCGGCTGCTCTGATAGTTAGTTTTCCGTGATTTCTCCGATCAATACCAGGCGAACCCTAACAAACGGGCCAAGCCAAGACCTGCTCGCGATAATTCCTTCTTCTTATTTGTCCTATCTTCACTCCTTAGATACAAACACTTACTTTAACAAGCACTACACTACCACACATATCGTGTGACCATTTTGGAGCGTACAGCTTGTTTCGGATTGGGCGATGCTCCGCTGGTAGGAGATACCAGATTGGGGATTCGGGCTGTGCCGGATCTAATCATCCAGTGAGGGAAGGTCATCGCCATCTCCCACGATAAAAAAGGGGACTACACATAGGGTGTTAATGGCTTCAGCAGGTAAAACGCCCGGTAACACCAATCAATCAGTAATATTAGCTCAGCACTGCCAATTGCTGTCGTCTGTCAATGTTTAACCATCTCGAGGTTTATGCATGACAGGTTTACGTGTTGCATCAACCCCTGTATAAATAATATTGAACATTAAGTGTAATTTCGAATAATATTATAACAATATTTATTAATAAAAACATTGTTATCTTGTAAAAAATTATTATGCGTCTTTGCGCGTTTCCGGTTCGAATCATAAATAACCTTTAATAAGTAGTATTGATGATGATGAAGATGATAATAATAATAATAATATTCATTAATAAAAAATGTTATCTTATCTTGTGAAAACTCTTTCACCTCTTCGCGCGTTTTCCGTCCGGTTCCGCCCATTGTATGGCGCGCGAGTCGCGAGTGCTTCGCGGTTGGGAGGTCTTGCTGCGTGTCGGGGCGAGTAAGTACTAGCAGCGAGGCTTTTTGCGGAGGGAAGGTGTCGGCACATGAATGCTCGAGTTGCGTTGCGAGCGCCATTACTCTGCGAGTTGCGTACTTCATTCTACTGCGTCGTTCCAGACTCCGTCGGCGCAGCACGTTGAGCCAAGTAAGTACACGACACCGCGGAGATCTTCATTACTTCCACCATGTGAATTAACTCGCAAATGCTCTCTCGTCAATAGTTAAGAGAGAACAACAAGCACAATACTAACAATATTAATAGTAATAATAGTAATAATAATAGTAAAAATAATAATAGTAATATAATACTAGTAATAATCAATTATTATTATTATTATTATTATTATTATTATTGTCTTTATTAACAACGATACTCAGGCCTTTAGGTCTGCTCATTCGCTACATTTATCTTGAAGAATATTGTGACAATTCAATAAAGCTTGATTATGATAACATCTCCCCTCTCCTTGCCCACATATGGTTCGCCTATGTTGCAGCATCTCGAGCTCGCGAGCTGGCATTGC
>BOPP01000070.1:935407-954982 GCA_017312745.1 Gryllus bimaculatus | reverse complement strand
CCTTTCGGAAAGTTGCGCCGCGTGGGGCCGCGCCCGAGCGTTTAGCTAGCCTAAGCGCAAAGGCGCCGCCGACAACGTGGCGCCCGCCCACACATCGCCAGGCCGCGCGCTCGGCGCTGGCAGGACGACGCAATGCGACCCACGATACCGCCGCAATTCTACAGGATATTTCAAAAGAAAATGTTACAAACTTGTTGGGCATGTAGGGGGTCATGTAGAAGTTAATTTAACGCCAATTATCACGTTGTGAAAAATCTCACACAAACTGTTTAACTGCGTTAGAACGTGTACCTTCCAAATACCACTGAGTTGCATATCAGAGGCGAGATTTCCGAACTTGCATATATGTAATTTCGTTATATGTCATGCATACCGTTGGAGTTAAAAAGAGGACCCTCGTAAAAAAAGTCACTTCTGATTTAAGTGAAGAAATGTGTTTAGAATATACTATATTTTTAGGAGTAAAAATTTCAAAACTATACTTCACAGAACAGTCGCCAGGTAGAGTGAAAGACTTTGCCTTTGATCCCGAAAGAATAGACTCCCCAGAGGTTAACCCGTTCTCATGCAAAGTTAGATTTTTGAGATGTGTTATGTACCATCAAGATATGTGTGTAATGTCATTCTGAAGCAAATGGTACACAAGCTGTGAATACTGAATCATATATCAGGGAAGATAATCCGCATAGACAAGGTGTATTCATTAGCAAAAGTTGCTGATGATTACGCTAAGGGGCGGCCTAGGCATCTTCCCAGGCTCAGTGATGCACCGATGGCCGTTCGAGCAGTGCAGATCGTACTATCGTACTCCCCCCCCCCAACTGACAGCAGTCGCTTTGCGTAGCGAAAGCTTTTAAATAAAACTGACACTATCACAGAATCTCGTTCTTCAGTATAATGCGTAAGCATTTCGATATACGACACTGCCGGATGGGTGTTGGCAACATAAACGTTGTTACTTATATAATCTCTCTCCGCACATCGTTCTTCTCATTCTCTCTTTTAAAATACTACTGCGAAGAAACTTTCCATTTTTTTGTTTCAATTCTTATACTCTTATTTTAAGTCTATTGTCGATTGTCACTTTTCAATGAAAATAATTGATGTGTTTTTGTCATGTGATAAAATATGTATAAACAAGTGTAACACTTTATTTATATATATGGAAATGGAAATGGAATCCACCAAATATTATTGAATACCTACTTACCTATTTTACTTATATATTCGATTGATGTTGATACTATATTAATACTAGCAGAAGTAACCCGTGGTTTAATTCTTATGTCTTAATTCCCTATTAGAGACAATCTGTCATTATCCGGATTCAAGTTTTACTTCTCGTTATTTTAACTTTTAAATTTAATATAATTCTAAACTTTTAAACACAGCATACTTGCATATAAGTACCCTACTCGATTTAAATAATATATTAAACTAAAAGAATATTTGAAGTTTTGCATAATGCTAATAACTCAATTTCACAAAAACCGTGTGATAATCCCTTGTTCTACTGATCCCTTCAATTATGTTCATAACCTTTAGATATACTGCTAGTGCATTTTTCATTGCTGATGCTAGTTTCATACCAAACGGACTCACAATTCTACATGGACCTGCTACTGACTCAGGTTACAGCCTTTTCACGTATGACAGTAACTTTAGCAACATTGATGGGTAAACTGCCTGTTTTATATGCTTCATTTTGTGCTGTAGGGATATCATCGGTATAGATGATTTAGTTGAATGGGTACGTTTAGATCACTTTAAAAGCATTTACGGCAATATTTGAAAAAAAAAACAGCAAAACAATTTACTTAGCTGCGGAATGCGCATTTTTTTACAAGCTGGCTTCATCGGTTCATTTTACAAGGTGACTTCATCGGACGTATCGGTTTCTCGTATGTAACATGCTTTGATTTGTTTTGATTAACTTAGTCAAAGAAGAGGAAAAACTGTATGTGACTTCTCTTTTCTTGAGCTCCGTTTCTTGAGATCCTGAATATCCTCCCCATCTTTTAAATGTAAATAGTTGAATGATGAATTAAAGTTCCAAGAAAACAAAGTCAGCAACAAAAGAAAGCCGGTCCGGATGGTCGAGATCGCCAAGGCAGTAGTGCCATAGTGATCTCGGACCGAAGGATCGCGGTTTCGAGTCCCGCCTCGGGCATGACGGTATTGTGTTCGTCCTTTTACCTCCTATAATAATCATATCGTGTTATCCTCACAGTTACCATACCGTTACACGCAATAGTGGTCGCCAATGCCCTAGAAGTTCATGCGACCTTAAATAACTAAAGAAAACTAAACATGCTCGCTCACGATTCATAGAAAACTTGCATCGGCAAACGAATTACAGATTTGATGTTTTAGTACTGCTAACAAAATAGTAACCTATACCCCCGGCTCAACTCCTACACCCAATAGCAAAAGCTGAGCTTAACAAAACGTGCGCCTAGTGAAGCTACTTCTATGCCCAGAAACAAAACAAAAGGCCATCTCAATATTTGCTTTTGTCTAGGCATCTAGAAACAAATTTAAGGTAGGTGGCATAAATATCGACCACATAAGCATTATTTTAGTCACAGAGTTATTTCTTGTGCCATTTGTTTAGAAATATACCTAATCCGTCGTGTAGCCAGCTAATTAACCATAAACTGAATTTAAATCTATCACAACCTCTACATTCCCCGAAAGCAATTCTTTTGCGAGCCGGTCCCTAGAATAGATTACGACGACGACGAAACTGAAATTAGGTATAATTTATGTTATGAGCAAACTTCATTTATTAAATGTGAAAATTAAGATATAATGAGATTCAAGACCTTACAAGACAGCTTTATTTCTACTTTCAGAAATAAAGTTAACGTACAATTTTACCACTTTTTCTGAATAAAATGTCAAGAGAAAGAAAAACTCAAGAGCACACACTACCCTCGTCCTTTGTGACATTTGAAAACGTAATATCAACTTAGTGATAGCATTATCGCTAGGGGCGACAATTGGAAACAATGTAACTCTCGGCGGACTCCACATTCGGAATCGGAAGGCAAAACCAGAAACAAACTACTCTAAAATGTAGTCTATTACATTACTATCTCTACCTCGAATGATACAATGTCACTTGAATTTCATTTTTTATACTAAAATAATGAAACAGGTTTATTAATTCTCAGTTTTCGGAAATTAGCAAAAGTTGTCAGAAAATACAAACAATAATACATGTGCGTCAGGCTTGGATGTACAAATATCGTAGAACTTTGTAGCTCGAATAGTGTGACTATCCAGCAGTGCCAATGACGAAAAAACTGTGATGGGCGATATTACGAACGTATGCAATATTTGGGGCTGCTACCTTAAAAATAGTTTTAGCCAAAAGAACATCGGGCTGAATCAGGGAAAAGCAGCGCGTATGTATATCGTGTTGAAAAGCCCATATCACACGTATTATGCCATTTCAAAATTTGTATATCATTTTGAGTTCATAAACAATAATGCATGCTGTCTAAAAAATATATTCACAATCATATTCTATGAAAGATAGTAAACCAAACAATATCAAAAATATAAATAAGCTTCAGGAAAATATTTAGATAATCGTACCTACAAAACTCTTCAGATATTACACATAAAAAATATCATGCTACAAATTCATCCACAATCTTGTGAGAAATGACATCTAATATTCACTATGGAATCAAAAGTATCCTGATACGCTTTACTGAAAATGACTTATCAGTTCGTCGCATCCTCCATCCATAATGCAGGAATTCAATAGGGTATTGGCCCACCCTTAGCCTTCATGACAGCTTCCACTCTCGCAGGCATACTTTCAATCACGTGCTGAAAGACTTCTTTGGGAATGGCAGCCCATTCTTCACGGAGTGCTGCACTGAGGAGAAGTATCGGTGTAGGTCGGTAAGGTCTGGCCCGAAATCGGCGTTCCAAAACATCCCGAAGGTGTTCGATAGGACTGAAGTCAAGACTCTGTGCAGGCCAGTCTATTATAAAGATGTTATTTTCGTGTAACCACTCCGCCATAAGCCGTGCAGTATAAACAGGTGCTCGATCATGTTGAAAGATGCAATCGCCATCCTCGTATTGCTCTTCAACAGTGGGAAGCAAGGAGTTTTATACATCAAGGTATGCCTGTGCCATGATAGTGCCACACAAAACATCAAGCGGTGCAAGACCGCTCCATGAAAAAACACGACTACACCAGAACACCATTTTGGATGTGTACGAATAATTTTGATCAAATAGTGTAATACACTGGAATACACTGAAATGGAGCACCTGTCGGCAGGGCGATTGCCTATATTGGAAACCACATCCTATATATATATATATATATATATATATATATATATATATATATATATATATATATATATATATATCCAGTTCCTCTAATAAATAACCTGTCCTTCCGAATATTCTCTTATGTTCATTACTTATTCGTCCAAAATTTATTTATAAAATTTCGTTTCTTTATTTGTGTTTAATGTCAAAAATCAGTTAAAATCAATGTGAATTACTATGGGGAGATACGCACTTGCGATTACAATTTCGGTTCACAATCTCTTCCTCCAACGAGCTTCGCGATAAGCTTTCTACTGCTACCAATGAGGTTACTGTGTTATCGACGCGCCGATAGTATTCGTGAAAGTGTTCTACTAGTAAAACCAGGGTTGGTCTTTCATTTTGTTTATTTATTTTCTAAAAGTGTATGTAACAAGCCATCAACACTAGGTCAGTGTAATGTCTGAAAACGGCTGCTCCAGAACGAGGCAGCATATAAAAATGGCAATGGACGCAACAAATGGTGAAGAAGCAACCATCGGAGAGACTTCTAAATCGTGCTTTATGGAAAATAACATTTTGTTCGCATTTCAAAATGGTCAATTGTTGCCACAATATCAGTCTGGGTACATTCAATTCCAGACACAATTGAGTGCTAACTTGCCACAGCAGGGTATAATGCAATACATGGTGCAAACCACTCAACAGCAAGGTTTAACGCAACCAGAATCAGTTCAACCGCCGCAAGTATATCATGGCACTGCCAGGGATATGCTACCTCCCTCGAAACTACAAAACCTTGACGAGGAATCCCTAAACTCTAAAACAAATTTGGAGCAGCTCGGACAGGGCGCAATTCAACGTACTTCCAACGCCTCGACCAAAAAAAGGAAGATATATTGTAAAACGAAACAGTGATTCTAGCGAAGTGTTAAGTGATAAAAGACAAAAACGTTCACCAACATAGGTAAATCAAATGCTTTATAACGTACCTGTAGGAAACATATTTGAATCTTTAGATGACGTAGAGGAAAGTAATGATAGTGAATTCAAAGAAGTAAAAATAAATTATTATTCAAAATTATAATTAAAGAGAAAATGAATTTCTAAATTATAAACTGCTTGAAGATTATATTGTGAAAAATGAAATTGCAAATTTTGAAGTCAAAAACAGTAACAATATAAAGTGCAATTTGGTAACATTGAAGACTTCATGAAATTTAAACAATTTTGCAAAAATAATGAGATAGAGTTCTACTCCTCGAAAGACCCATCTATAAGGGCATTTGAAGTTGTAATAAAAGATGTTCCGGAGTATCTAGATGTCAAGGATATTAAAAAAGAACTTAATAATAAATTCTCTGCATTAAAAGTAGTAAGACTTTATGGTAAAAACAGAAAACCCCTGCAGATAGTTGCTGTAGACGCACAGAACAATGTTGCTGGTGGATCAATTCTAAAACTAAATAAGTTAGAGTACTGTATTGTTAGAGGTTTTGTACGAACAAACACTAAACTTCCTATCCAATGTAAAATGTGCCAACGCTTTGGGCATACGCAAGCTAATAGTTTTAACAACCCTAACTAATTGCAAGCAAAATCACACGACGAATTGTCGTGGTTGCTCTTTCTATAAGGCAGAATTTAACAAGAAACTTAATAAATATACAACTGGATCCAGATATAACGCAGGACAGGCCAAGGTTCTGAATAGTTTGCAAGGTGTAGATCAAGGGATAAGTTATGAAAGCAAGCAAGCCAGATGCAGCCAACGTCCAATCTTTAAAAATGTCCAATTCCCTTCCCTACCCGAAAGGCCAGGCCCGTGGACAACACATTTAAATAATTCTCAAGAGAATGTTAGAAATACGTTGCCGTACACGAACCACGGAATTGATATGAATAGATTAATAGAATCAATCACAAGTACTGTGATTACTCATATTGTGAATTTTCTATTACCACAAATTCAAAATATGATTCAGGTCGCGTTACGAAAATGAAGAGTAACTGTCTCACTGATCTAAAACTATTAAACTGGAACGCAAATGGTGTAAGCAAACAAGATAATATATTTTGGAACTTCATGTTCTTCCACGAAATACAAGTAGCTTGCATTACGAAAACGCATTTACATCCAACTGACAAATGCAAGATATCCGGTTTTAATGTATATAGATATGATAGGCCTTTTCGTAAAGCTGCGGGTGGGGTCGCGATAATAATCCGTAAAGAACTGAGTCACTCTCAAATTGAGTGTCTCACTTCAGACTGCCTGGAGACGGTAGTAATAAATCTAAAAACAGCATATTCAGAAATAATAATATTAAAAATAATAGTAATAATAATAATAACAATAATAATAATAATAATAATAATAACCGCCTACAAACCACCTAACAAAAAATCCCAAAAAACCTTGGATAAAATATTTAACTTCAATAACAACAGTGCGTATAATAATAATAAGAAAATCATTGTAATGGGCGACTTAAATAGTATAAATAAAGCATGGAACTGCAGAATTACAACAGAAGTAGGTCGTAAACTTTTAAAGTTCGCTCACAATCAAAATATATTATCCCTGCCCCCCCTGCACCCACACGGTATCCATTTAATAATAAAGGCGTCCCGGACATTCTCGACATAAGTCTAACCACAAACATAAATTTTCCCTTTTCTCACTCAGTGATACCTGATCACGATTCGGATCATAACCCCTTAATAACATCTTTTCAGAGTACTGCTAAAGTAAACAATATAACAAAACTAATAAATGGCAAAGTAAACTGGGATCTCTTTAGACTAAAAATAGCCACGCATATTTCGTTCCCAAAAGACATCCAAAACGAAACAGATCTACAAATTAATAATCTAATAGAAGCAATAAGCCTAGCGGTGATAGAATTATGTCATTCAGTGCAATCTGACAAACATTCATCTCACTGGCTACCAAAACACATCGTGGGCTTGATACAAAACAAACGCAGCATTAGAAAACTCTGGTAGTTGTAAAGAAGGCCACACTTAAATGGAAATAAAACTTTTAATGCAAAAAAGTAAAATTTCTAATAGATGAACACTTATATTGTTCGTTTAAGCAATTTTTAGCGCAAATCAGTTCCCCGGCTCACCTTCTTTATGGACCACTATCAAAAAGGTTTCCAGAGAGCAATCTAGAATATCACCAATAAAATCGGGCACCAGCACCCCCTATACATACGAAGAAAAAGCGTAGGCGTTTGCTGTTCACGTTTAAAATACCTTTAAAACCAATCCCGTAGTAAAACATTTACTTAATGAGAAAATTTTAAACAACCAGAAGCAATCTATACACTCCACGGATGTAAGAACAAAATTCATATCCTCCGCAGAACTTAAACGCACAAAATACAGGCTCAAAAACAGAAAAGCGGCTGGGAATCACCTAATACCAAGTCAATATTAAAAGAATTACCAAAATCCACAATTACATCAACAACAGCAATATTAAATGCCGCTTTAAGATTAGGTAATTACCCAAACAATTGGAAAAACGCAATAATTATTCCAATAAACTAACCAAATAAATGTCCACAACTACTAGAAAACTACAGGCCAATTAGCCTATTACCATCATTAGCTAAAGTGTTTGATACTGATTTTAGCTCGGTTAAATTAATTCTTACACGCTACAAACGCCATACCTGATGCCCAGTTCGGCTTTAGAGCAAATCACTCGACTGAACACCAAATTTTAAGAGTTGCGGATTTGATTGGGAAGGGGTTTCACGAGAAAAAGTACACGGCAACTCTGTTTTCAGATATTACTGAAGCGTTTGACCGTGTCTGGCACACGGGAATGAAATATAAATTCCGCCATCTAGGTATTCCTAAATATCTTCAAGATATAATTGGAAATTTATTGATAAACAGGTCATTTAATATTAAAATACATGACACCAAGTCGGATAAATACAGACTCTCAGCTGGAGTACCACAAGGTTCCCAAGGTATTCTTAAAATGTCTCTGAATCATGCGGCCAAATATGTTAATCAAAAACTGAATTCCTCATGTGCTAAATGGTATCCGAAAATTGTTAAATTCTGTCTGTAACTGTAAGGCTTAATGTCAGCACGTTTATTTCATGAAATAATGTATCTCTTGGATACAGTAAGTCTCTTTGGAAATAAGCTCTTTATATTCGTTTAGACAGAACGAACGGATAAATATGATTGAGGGTGTTGTGGCGGGCCCTGGAGATGAACGCGAGAAAAAAAACAAGCAAAAAACACTTGGTTGCGTTGAGTGCTCATGTAGGACCAAATTCGAAACTGCACAACATAACAGACCGTGTCGGGGGTTGACCACGGACAAGTTTTCTCCCCAGACATTAGAAACAACACTTATTACTAATTCTTAAAAAAATAATTAATTTGGGAAAGCTCGTCTCTCAACCCGGACGCCGTCGAACCCAGTCAAGACACACATTCACTCCCGACGACAGCTATCGGAACAGCAGTATGTTATAGTGAAAGGTTGATTGTACTTTGAAATGAGATACTGGGAAGGCAAATAATATTTATTGGGACACTTGGTGCATTCTTATATACGTGTGGCGAAACAGGTAAAAATTGCATCGCAATGTGGAAACAATGCAAAAGAAAGAGCGCGAGAGAGCCAGAAAAACAAGTCGAGACGCTTTCTTTTATGCACTCGAAGCAGAATTCATTTAATGCAAGGCCTTCTTGAATGGAACCATTGTAAAATCCGAGCAATTTGTCAACCAGTTTAAAGACTTAAATGTTTTTCGTCGTGGGCCATCAAACACAAGGCGCGGGTCCCGAAAAAGCGCCCATCACATCGGCCCTCACCTAGGCCGCGCTCGTCCAAACAGGAAGTGCGAGGAAAGAGCGCATTTAATTAGGCCATTTCGTTAAGACCCGCGACAACGCTCTTAAAATGCGCGGAGCGTACGGGCCCCGAACAAAGCGCGGTTAATGGTGCTACTCGCCTTGGCGACGGGAGCTTTGTCGGCCCGACCCACCTGTCGCACCGCGCAGCCCCCTCCCGCCACTGTTCCCCCACTCCGCCTATCCGCCCACCGCCCCGGAGCCCCGCGTTCGAGCCGCGGACGTGCTACGAAGCGCCGCTGCAGCAGCGCCGTGGGGCCCTTCCGTAACGGTCTTGTCAATGCCACTGCACTGGCCGCTTCGATTTCAGTTGGACGTGGCCGCTGCGTCCATTCATCGACTTCTTCACACAGACGACTATACGCGCTTTCATACATACTTTCTTGCTGCGCGCAGCTTTACTTTTAAACTGTAGTACGTCTTACTTGTACTTTTTCTTGCACTCGGGTAACTTTATAACATCTACATACGAAGCAATTACCTCACTAGTCCACCTTGGTTCAATGTTATAAATATATTTCGTCGGTGCTCAAGAAAAGGGACACATCTTACACACTGACGTTTGGGGAGGGAACAGTTATTTCTGAGAGGAGCCACGTATATTTCGGCCAATATTCTCTAACGGCGTTTTACTCTAAATACCGGCTGTCTTGTAAATTATCTTCAAGAACATTTTACAAGTAATAGCAATATTTTCTGATTATTTTTGCTCGTAAATGACGATTTTTAAGATGGATCATTATTCTTGTGCATCGATGATTTATTTACAGAAACCTTGAAAATGCACGTACGTCCAGACCTATACGTACGAGTGTGATTTTAATATACCTGAAGTTCACTTTCTAACACTGACTATCGATCTCGAACATTTCAAATTATAAACTTTTACATTTCTAATCTGTGAACAGTATTTTTTCTCAGAGGTTTAATCACAAATATCCATTCTGGAAAAGTTTTGTGATGGGCTAAATCTACAGTCTCACGTTCGGAAGAGTAAATTATATACCCAGAAGGATAAATTGATTTTTAATAAGTTTTCTCGACCCAACCTATTCAACAGAAAACTACTCTGCGTATTTCTCTCTCTTTACTCAAAAACTAATTATTTTTCAACTGTATACATTATTTAAATAAATACTTTGTAATTCAAAAGCAATTTATTATTCTTAAAATGCAACAACACATTAATTTGTATTAATCACACTCGAAAAACACAACTATCAAAATGCAGAACTTACAGAACGTCCTTTAAAAAAATATGTGTTTTTATCGCCTTTAAAACAAAATACACAAATTTATCTGCTTTACACGCATATTTGTAATATCTTGTAATTCTGAAATCGACCTCTCGTATCACACTGCTGTTGTCACGTTGTCTTGCGACGATTTTACCACTCAAAACTTTGGCAGTCGTTCAACAGCTTCAGCTTGCCACCAGTGTCTACTACGTATTCAGCAATTGTTTGCCTGGTTCGCGATAATTTGGCAATCTCGTAGCTATCCGGTCAACCTTGCACCAGATCCCAAACGCAGCCTGGCGGCTCTGAAGGTTAAACTGGCGGGTAGAGTGAACAATAGGGCCGGGAAGTTGCCCTCGGGGTATCTGAAGGTATGACTGTGAAATGATTGATGGTAGTGAAATGAACTGCGATGGTTCTAAGCACAAAAATAGGCAATTGGCTCAGCCGTTGTTCTCTGGAATCGATGTTTTAAGCTATCACATCGGAATCGATAGTTTAAACTTTCACATTCACAACATAGTTCAAGCTATCACATATTTATATCTAGAGAGCTGGTTTGTTTCTTAGAGTTGTTTGTCAATACTACCAAGTCAATAGAACATATATGAACGCTATGTATTGCTACTAGTCCACTAGTAGTTACTTACAGTGTACATCACACTGCTTCAATTCACCGGTTCATAAGCAAGTTACGTATATAAAAAAATCGTAAATTTGTTTTAAGTGAGAAATTTGTTAAGAAAATTTACATTTTTAATTTTAAACGTTTCATTAAGCTTTTAGACAAAATACCAAACAGTAGTTTACAGTAAAGCACTGTGAAATAAACGGCTGCGCTCAGATTAAACCTTTCTCCACGATTATGCCAAGTTTTGTTATGTGTCCAGTTTCATGTGCACCAACTACTCATGCAGTGCCATCCCCGCTATGGCATAATAAATATTTCAATTTCATGTGGCAGTTATTCACTTATTCAAAAATCATATCAACATGTCATATTACTATGATGTCACATTGTTAGAATATATTCTAAACTTTCTTAATTGTTACTTACTTAATTTATATAGAAGAAATACATTCCGTAGATACATTATCTTTATGTAAATAATCCGCTTTCACTTGAAATAAATGACTATGCAATTTTTGTAGGTATTCATACGCCAAACCATTCTTGCTTTTGTCACAGTGGAACTACACACTAGATACAAATGATGAGTGGATATTACGAATAGGCCGCAGATCTGTAAGAGCCCAGTTTCTCTCTGAAGATCGGACTGAGACAAAAACATACCGGTTTCCCATATCAACTATCTTTATTGCTTCAAATACCATCAGATTATTATTATTATATAACGTATAGTACATAATGTGTCTCCAATTTCAGGAGGAAACGATGCATGAGAGAGCTGGTTAGTCGCAATTATAGAGTAATTTAGATGTAATTCTCTTCTCTTTAAAGAAATTAACTGGAATTAGATCTGCTTTATTACACGTGAAATTGATTAGAAGTTAGCAAGCAATGAAAATGACTGTAGTTTACAATACCAATAAACGTTTTCTTACTGCAAATCCAAGACATTCCCAACAACAGTTTTATGGATCCACATAGTTCTACATCAATGTATATCAGATTTGTAGTTGAAGAACTTACATAATAAACGAAATGCCCATCGTCGACTACGGCTTAATTTTCAAGAACCAGCATTAATAGCACTCAAAGAAAATAAATATTTTACAATATAATTTCTGAAATTATATATATTTGAAATTTTTGTTAAAATGATACTACACTCTATAATTATAGTTCGATGCGTATGTCCGAAAATAAATAGCCACGTCGCACACTAGTTTCAACTGACCAAAAACCTGGCCATAATTAGAAGATATGTATAAAAACCTTCGAAAATGTGTAAATTACGGTGTTGGGGATCGCTGATTACGAAAATTGGAAACTCCAAAATGACGGATCCAATACGGCGGATAAATATTTAAAAGTAAAGCGGATACTCGTAAAACTGTGTATTGAAGTATTGTAGAAGTTACTGATTAAGAATTTGATGTAAAAATTGAAAAAATGAAAATCACAGATCCAATATGGTGTATCCAATACCTCACAATTTAAGCGATTAAGTTTGAAAATATGTAGTAACCTTTGAGGCGCACAAATTTGATACAAATATTGAGTTTAAATGGTAATGTTTATTTATTGAACATAATGATTATTAAAAATTTTCAGACAATGGATAGAGAAGGTTCATAACCTCGGGCGGCCACGATTTGACGTTGTCTTGTAAACTTGAAATCAGTCGATCTAAAGATACCGGAAGACGATAAAAGACATGTTTCATGTTATTCATTCGCGAATATTTCCTGGAAAACTTTTCACAATAACGTCTAATACCTTTATTTCTGGTTTCTTATTCATCTTACGATAATCGCCCAATTGACAACGGAGAAGCTTCAATTACTGCGTACCCATGAATCACAGAACTGAAGTCGGCCAGAGGTTCCACGAATACTGTTCTATGTATCGTTGTAACCCACAAACCTACAAATCGCCCCTCCCCAACCCATCCTTACTCAAACCCTATCCCCTTTCCTTCCCTCCCCCGTCGTTCAAGCACCCGTAAACAAAATTACCTGTCTTCCTCAAAAAAATAACCTATATATCAAAACCTAGATCCCCGTCCCTGTATGGGGGCAAGGAGTCAACCAAACATAGACTCACCATGTTAGTAACAAGCTGGAAGAGACTCCACAAAGGGTCAGGCGAGCTACAAACCTACAAACAGTACAATTTACAATTTTGAATATCGACGCATAGCCTAGTTGACAGAGCTTGCAACAGTACTTTGCTTTTTTTCAATTATCTCTTCATCCGCTCCTAAAATGCCTAAGATGCTGGTTGTACCTGACTCGAGTTTGGATATGTCGATTCGCAAATCGTACTTATATTTGAAATCATCTTGAATGGTTGTTTTTCTTGATGCACAATTTTGTTTCTGATCTGCGTATTGAGCTTGCCTCTTTTTCTCGGTGATGACCGCATTTTTAGGATAGATATAGAAATCACTCCATGAGGTTTATCCATGCATGTAGAAATAATACACCTAAAGAAAGGTTATCGTTATTAGTTTCTTTATTAACATTTGCTGCTAGTATGTTATTAAAATTCTTTGACGTAGACTTACAGATGTATCAATGCATAGAGGATATAGTATCAGTTATGACATTTTTTTACTTTCCCGTCAATCATTGTAAATATCAACTCGAATATTATTTGTGTTTTTAGCGCCAACAACAAATTTAAAAGTTACAAGAGTTTTAATTTGATCATCAATACGTTGCTGTTCTTAGTGAGCACTTCCTTGACTGGGCGGGTCGGCCGGCCGTGCGGCCGGGTAGCGCGGGCAGTGGCACGCCGTATCGAGACAGGCGGGTTACGCACTCCAGTAGTTAAATGATGGAAATACCGAAAGGGGCAAATATGTGCGGCTTCAATTTGGTATACTGATAGATAACAGTCGAGACTTTCAGACAAACTAAATTTCGAAACGGTACTATGTGGCACAAAAGTTATATACTTGAATATGTAAGAAAAAAAGATATACCTGGAAATTGTTACGGTATACACGCCTTTATTCATCAAAATATGTATAAACGTAAACTTGTCATATATTTAACATATCTTCAGATGTATCATCCATTCGGCAATATAGAAAAATCGAAATTTGTTAAAAAAACAACGTTTTTACTGACGGGAACTTACTTCACGATCTCGCGTATTTTTCGACATTCAGATACCGCTAATTTCACCACCAAATGCGAGTACGAAATGTGGTTGGAATTTCTCCGTCACACTAGAATATGGTGAACGAACTACATCTGGACACGATTTGATGGGACAAATCTCTAATTGCGAAGTTCTTTTTTCTTGAATTATGGGCAGGATTTTGGTCAGTTGTCTGCCAGTGGACGTCGGTCCAAAATAGTACCTCATACTCTCTTTTTACCACCCAAGGCTCAGCCCTCCCAAGAACTCCCACTCAAGGACACCATTCACTCAGTCCCGTCTAGGTAAACTGGCATTCCAAAAATTATTTACTTCTAGACTGATACGTAAATGATTATTTCGACAAGAAATGTGCATGTAATCATTTTAAAACTAAATAAATTTAAACTAACAATATACTCTTCTAGGGTTCTATTGAAGGTACCTATTCAAGGTACAATGCAATTCAGTCATATAAAAGGTAAAGAAATCTTATTAACATTTATTAAAACATTATATATTCTGGTGTAAGAGCGTCATGCCGAAAAATATTATCTTCCTTAAATTGTATATTTTAATCCATCGAAGGGAAATAGGAAAATTTATGGAGAAAGAAGTTAATTATTATTTCGTGAATACATATTTCTTTTGAGTGACACATCCTTGTAGCTTATCATGAATCAGTTTTTCAGAAATGCATACTGATTATTAGTTATCAATGTTAAGTCACTTCAACCTTTGATGGGAACATGTGGATCACAAAACAAGTTAAATAGCAAACGAAATAAAGATGTGTAATAAATAAGTAGATACATTAATGAAAGCATAAATGAAAAGTTGAAGAAACCAATTTTCAGGTTTCTTAGCTTATTGATAGGTTACCCATTATGTGTCGCTCTATAACTGATCAGATGAAACAACAGAAAGATAATCCAGTGAGAAGTCTCAAGCAAAGAGGGTCTTAGACTCTTCTTTTCGGCTGGCACTACAAACCCGACCCCTCGAATCTGTGACATGCGTGTCCCTAGATTTAATGCGCAACACGGTCATCCTACCTCCACTACCAGTAGAAAAAAAGAACAGGTGTTGATCTAGATAAACGCCCGGACGTTGGAAACTTGTCTATTGCCCATCCAAGACATGAACCCTATTGTTGGCAATTTTCAAATCACAAACCACATGAGCTACCGATTCTAGCTACTATGTTTTCAACCACATTTTCGCAACCTGAGACCGGCACAACAAAGTCCTTACTCACGTATCTCCATTAACTCGTGTCGTTTCTTGCGTGACCGAATATAAAATATAATTGAGAGAAACATGGTGAGATATTGTAATTTTTTTCGCTACATATATTTAGGGTCACAAGCGTGCCATGACACAATTTTTCGCCTCTCAAAATCCACTGCCTCCATCTGCCAGCTAATCAGCACCCCCGATCGTGGGCTTAGGAGAACGCCAGTGCTCTACTCCCCTCCACAACTCCATGACCGGCACAATACGAAACAAAATGTAGAAAAATAAATATTCTCAGGTGTTCCCCAAGGTTTCCCCTTGCGCTTCCCGCTCATTTCCGAGTCACGCACACCCATTCATGGCTCTCGGACTCACATCCCGACCACGCGTTTCCGGGCCAACGCCCTCCATCACGACCTGTCTTCGCCCCACGTCCCGCGCATCACGCCTCGTCCTGCACTTGTTCAATCATTGACAGCACACGATAGCGCGGGTGGCGGCGGCGTCATTATTCCCGGGCGTCTTCCTCCGCCAGAAAGTGAATTCATGTGTAACCTCCCGCCTGTGCGTGCGCGCAGGCTGCATTAGCGCCCTCACCCAACGCGCGCCTCGTGATACTCGTCACGCTACCTGCGCTCTCCTACACGCGTGGGAAGATACGGCCGCCTCATGCATCACGCCGCCCGCCTCCGCCCACGAACCACGCGCGCAGCTTGAGGCCGCGCATCTCACGTGCGCGGAGGGCTTGGCCGAGTGAGGATATGGGGCAAGGTTGTGGCGCCGTTCGGGGAGATTAAAGACTCGATCGACGAGCACGGCCGTTGGGAACGTAACCGGTATAGCACCATTAAGTAGCAGTTGCACGTAATGAAACTGACCTGAGCGCCACTTTTTATAGAAGAAGGATGGGGGGCAGAGTCTTTTGCGCATGCTTTCCGCAGGTTGGTTTTCCATGTCTTACAAGTGAAATTCTTCCTAGGAATAGT
The DNA here is from genome assembly GCA_017312745.1 of Gryllus bimaculatus. Classification (NCBI taxonomy): domain Eukaryota; kingdom Metazoa; phylum Arthropoda; class Insecta; order Orthoptera; family Gryllidae; genus Gryllus; species Gryllus bimaculatus. Next base: position 938,552 of record BOPP01000070.1, on the reverse strand, counting down.
TTGCTACAACAAGACCAGAGAAATAGATTTAAATACCTTGTGGGATTTTAATAAAATGATCTGATGTTTACTAATACTTGAATTGTTTTGTTTTTCATACGTATTCCAGCTTTTACTGTCATTGTAGGATTTATTTATTTATTTATTTATTTATTTATTTATTTATTTATTTATTTATTTATTTATTTATTTAATTACTTAATTTGTACTGATAATCAGTTAAAAACTAATGGACGCTGAGGGGCAAGTTAGTGTCCAGAAACAAATATAACGGTAAGCACGAGTTTTCTCAATCATGCTAAGCCAGGACAACAAATTCGATCTAGTCGGTAAATCCTTTCAAAACCATGTAAACCGATGGAAATATATTCCAAAAAATCTCTTCTAGCACATTATCTTCCATATCCACCATGCACATGTTTGGAATATAATAGACACTGATGTTTCAACATAATATTTATAGCTAATTGGATATCATGCATGCGTCTTTTATGCATATGATGGTTTCAGGATCAAATTCTGACAATAAGTATTAATTTTCAGAGTTCAAGTCAATGTAAAATTTCAGGATGCATTTATACTCGTCAAAATTTGGTAATCAATTGCCCTTTATGTTTTCCGTGTTCTGACTATATATCGTGTCGTAAGAATTCTAGCAAATCAGGTATTGGAAAACAGATTCAACGTCCAATCAACTAATAAATGATTTTCATTGAAAAATAATTTAACTTGTATGTCACGTATTAATATGCGTAATTACGGTTACACTTCACCTGCAGATCTTAGAACTAATAACCCCGCAGTTAATGAGATATTTAACTGCAGATTCTATTACAAAACAATAAATACTTATTATTTTCGATTACGAGGAAAAGATGAGAAATTGTGTTGACTCAGTGAATCAACGATATGAGTATTAGATATATATGCAATAAATTCCAGCTTTGATCCTAAATTAATCATTTCAGTCGGGTCAGTCGCGTATAACATTGTTTGAATGCGTTCTGTTTTAGTCTGTCTCGCTTTGAAACGAACGAATACACCAGTGGCAGTCTCAGACGTCTTATTCAAAATAACGAGGAATATTATACCCCCATCCTTCTGTTTTGACAGGGGAGAGCTGTCACAAAGACATACATGAGCTTTTTCAAGACTAACGGAATTGTAATGAGAATCTCGTTCCCCAACACTCCTGAAGACGCGTGACGAACGTTCCAGAAAACCAGATACCAGGGAGAATCGTCTCCGAAGTGGCTGGCCTTGGAATCCGATTAGTATCACTGAAGATTAAAGGCAATATTTTGTCGTAGTTATGGAATCGTTTTGTCTTAATGACTTCCCTGAATGTGTTGAAATCCGTGGAAAGGCAATAGAGAAAAAGAAATGAATGGCGTGTTAGTAAAATTTCTCTTAATCTCTTCCTTTTCGAGAAAATATTATTATTTAAATACAATTTTATTTAAACTTGTGAATGTTTGGTATACTGGCCACAGACGGGTGTATGGAATGTTAACCAATTGGCGGTAACGTTACTACAACCATACCTTGTGATACGGATGGTATTTTTACTGTTTCATCGTTGTCCAATTCGCTCCTAACATGTAGAGTAATATTGTAACACCTTCATCAACGGAATGTTACTTATTGCAGTCCATGTGACTGCCCCCGAAGTGCTCCTACCACTCTTGAGAATTCATATCTTTTCTCAAAAAATGATTTATTTATTATAATAGACTCTTTAAGTTGTTATTACTGTTTATTTTTTTTATAAATAAAGATATTTTTCAATGAAAATCATTTATTAGTTGAGTATGCGTTGAATCTAGGTTTTCCAATATCTGATTCGCTAGAATTCTTAGACGTCATGCATTTCATATATCAACTCAAAATTTCTGATACATTTCACCACTCATGGAAACTTTGAATATCACATGTAATCCACTACTCATCGATGTGATAATCTTTTCAATCCACTCTACTCGACCTCACAAAGCGTTCCGATTATTTATTCAGAATCTTCTACCAACTGTACCACCTTGCTAGGAAGGGAAAAGATGAATACGTTACAATTCTCTAAGAATTATCGCTGTAATTGTGCCCATCTTGTCTATTAACAATAAATGGTTCAGAAAATCGAATTTGTGCCCACCAAGAGACATATGTAATACATCTTACATTCGTTTCTAAAGTGTTTTCAATATATTTCTATCATTATTTCTATAATTAAAAAACTTATGAACGTATTCTTCAGTAATGTCTTCAGTAGTGTTATTTACACTGTCGAAAATATACAGAGCGTTATTGATCCAGCGAACGTTATCGATTCCGTAGTTATTATGTACCAAAACTGACCACAGTATCACAGACCACTATTTAAATGGCTCTGTCAGAACTACAAAACGTAGCTAATATATTCTCTTATAACACTATTAGGAAGTGAATGCGTCCTCCAACAACCCCGCAAACAGAACCGTCCTCAAACAGGTTAAGAGACGTGCCATACATTTCATCATTAGAAACATCATCAGACCAGCCATCACTCCCGCCATCAGTTCACCAGCTGGAAAGTAGTTTGGCATTAGTACTCGTTATATAATCAGTGCTGCAATAAGTCCATTTCAAGTCCATCTCCAGCCCAGTGGCCTGACTAGCCATTGGTCCAACTTCAGTTTGGATCTAATCAGACAGTCATTGGACAACTTTAGGTCTACCAACATTTCAGACTCCAGGACCAACCCCACCCCACTGTTTCCCCTAGTCTCTCGACCAGCACCCGATACTCTCCCACAAAATCCAACAACCCGATACCAATCTCCGCAAGCCACCAGCACTACCGCTCCCTATTAACATCACCTTGAAGACCTCACATTCATGACCATGTTCTTTCACTCGCTCCATGCCAGGCATTTTTTTCGCTATCTTCTTTGTTACCTTCTTCTATCACTTTCTCCGTTACGTTCAATCCCGAACGAACGCCCGAATTCCCTCAACAGATCGTCATATTGCTATTACCCTCACCCACACCGTTTCCGCTGCCGTAGCCCGGTCGTGCCTGGTGTGGCTGCAACTCGGGAACTCGACGCTTGCAGTGACGTTGCGTCTCGCCCCTCCGCCCCCGCCCACTCCGCCGCCGCTGCCATTACCA
>BOPP01000070.1:910255-927116 GCA_017312745.1 Gryllus bimaculatus | reverse complement strand
CCGCCACACTTGCAGCCGCCACACTTGACGATTGCCACCGGCAACTCTACAATTGCCACCGCCACCCTTGCCACATGCACAACTACCTCTTTCACAAGCACCATCGTGTCTATTGTAATTGCCACAATGGCCATCGCCATCGCCACCGCGACTGCTCCAGACTACATTCTCTGTGACCGTCACCTTTGCCACCGCCGGCAATACCTCCACTGCCACAATTGTCACCACCGCCACAACCGCCACAGACATCGCTATCGCTATCGCCACCGACACGAAAACCGCCGCTGAATATGCCACAGACACCACCACGAACGACACTGCTCCTCCCACCTCCACTGTCAGTGCCACTGTTACCTTTCTCTGTGTCACCGCCACCTCCGGCGTCCGAGACGACAGCACACCTACGAAAGCCGGGTTTTAGATACGCTAATGCATTTCACTTTGGCTCTAATGGGGAACAAACCAATACTAAAAACGCGAGATAATGAATGCCGTACTCTGTGAAGGCGGCAAGCCATTCTTTAAGTCGTTGTACTATACACTTTAACTACCATACACGAATTTCACTCTGGAAGGAATTCCTCTACAGGAATTACACATTTTAAGAATTCTTAAAATCAATAAATCATACTAATACATTTTTGCAGGGTCCCTCCATCAGTAAGCATTCTTTTGTTCTGCAAATTAATATATACATTTTACACATTGAAAACAAAGTCCCTAAATCTTCATGTGCGTAAAAAAACTTGGAATTTTAAAATTTCTCAAAAGTAAAAATTGTACATGTCTTAATGAGCAAACTGATGAGAAAAACGCAGAATGAGTTTTACTCTTCCTTCATGGGTTTTTCTTAACTTGTGCCGAAATTATAATGAATATCATCTCTGACATGTTCATGCACGAACCTCGTGCTCAAGATGTATTTTTATTCCCTGACAATCATAAGTACTTTGCAAATGTGGGCAACTTAAATGGAAAATTAATGTTCATCCAAATATACTTGTAATGACCAATTCATTTATGGTAAAAAAGTAAAATCTGTATGTGACGTGCGGAGTGAATTCAATCATTGCACGTTTTCTGGAATACTTATCCAACTCTCGATTCCTTACCCAGTCGTTTCTACCTATGTACTATATCTTACTACACACCCACGTGTACACACATGAAAATAGCGCCAATCACACTACACAATATCCTCATCCCACCTACTTGCTCTATACCTTTTCATTTAACACCGCAATCCTATACAATCAACACCGCAATCTGTCAATCCGCGATCAAGCAGAATCGAGCTGAATGTGCTCTCGAAATCTCAACGGCCTCACAGATTTATTGAGATCATTCTTGAAGAGGAAATATCGAATTTAAACACGGGTCCAGAGGAAATTAAGCTCAATCAGCGCTTCGTATTTAGACCATACGTAATCTACAGTCTTAGCAGAAATGTGTGCCACAAAATACGAAACAATTTAACGATTTAATGGTCGAGAAGGAGTATTGTGAACTCATATCATAAAAAAACGAACACTTCTTGTAATGAGTATTAAATACTATCTTGTAAAAGATATGTACTTCACGTTCACAGTTTTAAATGGATAGGCCTTTTTCCCACTTTCATATGTACTCAACGTAATGTTAGATTCCTTATAATGATTGAAGTACCTTTGTATGTCATGTGGGCATACCTGCATGGATCGGTGATTTCATGTAATTACGATGAGATGATGTAGCAGTGGTTGTCTGGGAGGCAGCGAAAGAGCAAAGCCCTCGAGAAAACTTGCCGCTGCCCACCACAAATTCCACATGAATCGAACACAATTACCCAGAGGTTGTATGTTAGCGCCATGGACGCTACTTTAGGGGTCCCTAAGTACTAATTATAGCTGCCCTGCCGTGATGCGCGCAACGTTTTGCCTACCGCCCTGTACCGAAGATTCTCACAGCCAACGCACTGCATGGCAACGCGGAGGGATCGTGGTGCAAAGGCCTGCGTGGCACGAAGGATGAGGTGGCGGGATGGACGCGTGGCGCAGTGGGCGTAGTGTGGCGGGGTGTGGCGTGGTGAGGTGTGGCGAGGCGGGCGTATCGCGTGAAGGTCGTGCGTTGGCGGGGAATGGTTGGGGGTAGGCAGGGCTGGACGGGGCGTGTAGGGCGTGCTGGCGGGTTTTTTGCGTGCAACACGTGGCGGGATTAGGGTTGGCGGCGCTTGCATATGCGAGGCGTCTTGTAGAGCGGATGTGTCATGCCGTGGTGAGCGAGGCATGGGGCCGGGAGCGTGGCAGGGCGGGGGCTTGCGTAGGCTTCGAGGCATGGTTTGGCTGGCGGGGGTTGGAAGTGCGGGAGGTCATTGTGCGTAGCGTCGTCGAGGTCTTGGATGGTGCGTATGTGGTGGCGGGAGTGCGTAATGTAGGGGCTGGGAGAGGCATGGGGTGGCGGAGCGGGACGTGACGGGCATAGTGGGCGCGCGGCTGTGATGGAGAGTTGCATGGTTTTGGCGTGACAACGTTACGGTGGCGGATGGGGGACATGGCGAGCGTGGTGTAGTTTGCGCGTTCCGGGACGTATCGGGACTTCGCGGTGCGTCGCGCGTCACGGAGCGTAGCTCAGGAGAGTGTTGCGTGATGCGACAGCTGTAGTAGGGGTGCATGGTGATCCAGGGCGTGCCGACGCGGAGCTTTGCGAGCGGGGTACGGCGGTGCCGCGCGGTGTGTGGCGGAGCTTGGCTTGCTGAACTGGGGAGGGGTGAGTAGTATGTGGCGTGGCGGGCGTGGTTGGGACGCTTGGTGGAGAGACGGGCAGCCTTCGGGACGGACGGCGAGTGGGGGGAGGGGGGCGGTTGTGGGATGCCGGGCGCCGGAGGCGGGCGGGTTAAACGTGGAGCAAACTCCCAGGGGTGTTTCCGCCGCGGGGCGCAGGTCGGCGCCCGAGGCAGCTCTGCGGAGGCGTGGTGCAGTGCACGCGAATCGCTGTTTGTGAGCAGGGGGGGGGGCATCAGACAGAGTAGCAAACCGATAAAGCGCGTGTTTCGGGCACTCGGCCTCGCCCTTGGGAAGCTAGGCAGCCAACGTTGCTCTCCGAGAAGCAGAGGAGGTGGAGGAAAAGAATTAGGGGGAAGGGGAGGGGGGGATGGAGAAAGAGGGGGAGAGGGATTGGAAGGAGGAGAAATACGAGCGTAGTTCGAAGATTCATGAAATAAATAAAGGAATACATAATTAAATACCGGTCCCATTGTTATTGACGTTAGTCCACTGGCTTCCAAAACGCGAGCTCGCGGGGTTTGAAAGGTGGAAAATCCTCAGTGTGCTTCGTCAAGCCTGAGACCTTGAAAATACTACGGCTAAATGCACGGCAATGTTAAATCCTCAGAGGATTCTCGTCTTCAATTCTTGTCAGAGATCATATCATTTCCGTCGAGCAAACTATGCAAGTACTCCATGCAATGATAAAGTCCGTGTTTTACTTGATTCATTTTTCTTCAAATAACAGTAAATCTATATATGATGTACTGGACTTTGGTACGTGAAATTAAAAAAAAAATTGTCGGCAGCCTTGAACGTTCATTGTGCGTCAATTTCGAAAATGACCAAGAATAGAGTTCATGCTGGGTGTAAAATGCCAATAGACTAGCTGTAATGCCCGACTACCTGACAACTTCACAAATGCAAAATAAATAAATGCGCCTATTGGTGGTGAGATCATCGGCAGTTGGGTGTTGTAAGGCAACATCCTAATATCGAATGTACTTATGAGATGAAGGGCGTGTCCGCGGAGATGATTATGGCGGTTGCAACAAATATGCGACAGTAGGTCGATAGCTCCAATCCGAATTTTTTATGGTTTCTCGGATAACTACTTTACGAGTACTAGAGAAGCATTTTTCACTTATTTTTAGAAGATACGTACATTGTTCAGACTTTCGGCTTTGCATGATTAATAGCTTATTCTATACTATAATATAAATATTGTGGAATATAATGTGCACAACCAGAAAATCATTGGGAAATTATTGAAATGTTTGTAATGATATCTTATGGGTTAAAATAGAGAAGCAATTTAAAGAGGAATGTCATAGTTTTAATGTTTTCTGTCACTGTTGATGTGTATTGCCACTTTTAAAACGACGTTCGATGAATAAACTCTTTTGAGTTTTGATTTCTTTGTGATATTATTCCGTGACTGTCGATAAATTGATTGAAATCAGGTAGACAATAATTTAAAAGGAACGAAATGGGTATCTGTCTTTTATTATCAGGAAATGGATATTATCTACACCAACCTTGTAGAAAATGGTCCGGTCACTTTTGGTAGATAGATGAAAATCACCCTACACCATGGGTCACGAAACAGGCTCCCATGCCCTTCCCACGCCCTTCACATTCCGATCTTCACCTCCGATCGATGATGTCCCCATATGATGTCTCATACCGTTCGTCGTGTTCCCTCCCTCTTGGCAAGAGTGGTACGATAGCGAAGAAAGGACTACATTCCACAGAGAATTGAATATATCTGATGATAATTTTTGCTTAGATTGCACTTGCCCTACTCCTCCAAGGAACCACTTCAATAAAACTCGGGCCGTTTTTTTCCAACCTCCGTTCGAGCCTTTAAATTGCTAGGCAAATAGGAGGATTTGGGGATATGCAGTAGGAGCTTGCGCATATTTTCTACCGTAACCTCTGCCAATACCGACGCCATATCGCCAATTTGATATGCACTGTAGGCATGTGAAGAAGGCAGATAAGATTGACGCTCCCACCAAATGCTCATTCATGGCTTCGACCCTCACTATGCTGCTGTAACCAAACAACATCTGTAACAGAGAGCTTGTGCGTGATCAGGCGGCTTATAGTCTCTCGTAGCAAGGAGCATTTGCATCTCTTCCTCGAAATGAAGAATTGGCTAAGGGAATAAATTGTGGGAACGGTGATGAGGTGTTGGTGACGTAATTAAATTATGGAATAATCGAGAGTTATCTTCATCAACTTGGATTTATTCAGAGTGACGGCTTTCGATGGCTTTGTCGTCATCATCTGACTCGCTATATGTTGCAAAAGTCTATATGTCGAACTCTCCCGTCTTTTGCCACAAACGATGATGGCTAAACCATCGAAAGTAGGCTCTCTGAATAAATACGATAAGTTGACAAAGATGACTTCAATTATTTCAACATACGAATCTATAGCTTCCAGACAAATGAGAAACTTGAAAGAAAATTTGAAGCCCATCAGTGGCGGCAATATTCAAGAATGATGAAATCGAAATGCTTACACACAGGTAAGACAAATGCCTGAATTTTCGCAGCGATTATGTAGATAATAAACCATGTTTGTTTACAACGTTTGGTAATTTATTATTTTTTACTCTTATCTTTTTGTTATAATCCATTAGAGGTTCAAGAAAATCCTCTTCTATTTACAAAACACAAATTGTAAAAGAATAAAAACGACTGCAAACACAGTCAATCTTTTCCGAAAAATATTCTGGCAGGCTATATTAGGATTAAAAACCTTACAACGATTTTCACATACTTTAATATGACACTTTTGAGTTAAGAAAGGTAAGAATACTTTGATTATTATTATTATTATTATTATTGATAACAATAATGATAATAATTATAATAATAATAATAAAGTGATAAAACTGTTAGGTAAACAAACTTTATTACATAATATCTAATTTAGTGATGCGTTTCCTCCCGGTGATCTAAATAGTTCTTTATCCATTGCAATGTTTCCTACGCCATGCAAATATTTAAGAAGAGATATGGTATTTAAGCGTGCAGAGAAATGGATTGTGTTTTCTCGTCTCTGACTTTCTGATTAAACAATTGATTTTCGTACAATTCCCTTCTTAACAAAATTCCATATTTACTCAGCCAGGGACTGACGCAGATAATGGATGACGGAGAGCATTGTGTTGGGTGCTCCTCGGCACCTAACTTGAGAGTTAAAATTAATAGCTCTGAGGAACCATGAAGTAGCCCACTCTACAATGACCAAGAACAAAATCCATGTTGAGAGTATGCGATGACGTCAGTACAAATATCCAGAGCTGGGTAATGGACAACAATAACAATAACATCAATAAACAACAACAGCTCCAGCATTTAGTCACGATATTCCCCACGATCTTCAAAGGGGTCATGACCTCTTATTCACGTTCCTCTAGAAGTGCATGGCAGGGGGAGACTCGCCGTCATGTTTAGCTCGCGAGCAAATATTTCCCTGGCCCCCGACACCTAACAAAAAGCGGCTTCTCGCATGCCCATCGCACCGGGCGTCGAACTCGGCCTTGCAATTAAATCGGCAGAGCCTCCCCCGACCCGGCAATTCGGCTGCTTTCGCCCGCGCGGATCCCGGGAATTCCGCCCGTTTACCTCTTTTTGCCCCCGCTTTCCGAGCGGGAAGAGCGCATTTTATCATTATGATAAACACGGAGAATTGGCGTGGAGATGAAGGATGCCGATGGGGCACGGAAACAAACTCCGAGCTGTGCTGTCAATCAGGCAGGAGACTCCAAACGTAACATCTTGAACCTACCATTCAAGTTTGGAGAGGAGCGAGTGAGAGAGTGTATGCAAAATAGCACGGGCGCGCTGGGCGAGGCTGGAGGTCTGAAAGGAAGGCGAGCTCCTTCGAGAAAGAAAAGTGAAGATGCTTCACAACAACGCCGGACGCCGGGCACGGCGCCTGAAGGGGAAGACGCTCGTCGACAATCGATGAATCGAAGACACGCGAGGTTTGGAGGTATGCGCCTGTCTTCATTAAGTCTCACTCTTTCCGTTATTCGGGGATCGGTGACCTGATGCTTCAGACTACCTCTTTTTCAAAGAACGTTTGTTTGGAATCGAGCTCACTTTCTTCAGAGGAACTGTTGACGAACTTTAAGAATACGGGTTACTTACGCCCGTATTTGCATGCCTTAAATATATACAATAATTGTGTAAGCAATATTGACAAAAAGCAGCAAACAAACGATGTTTTGGCTTCGGCGTCAAATTATTAAGTAGGTAAAATTAAAAAAAAATATTGTCTCAAAATGAAAACCAGTGATATAGAGACATATTTGCCGATAGCAATAAATTAATTCTGGAGCAGCTTTATTTGGAAAATAACTATACGCTAATTTTCAGGCTGCATACATTTTCATAGGATAATGTGAGTGATATTCAAACAGGTAATGTAATTAGAACCTACAGAGGGAGCCCTACAAGTAAGATTTCAAAAATATGTCGCGCTAAATTGAGAAGAACTATTAACTTCGTCTCAAAGATGACTACTGCCTCTTCTATCACACAATAATTGTTTAACTACAATCTACGTCTGGGACTAATAAATTATTATATTGATTTATTATTAGCATTTATACTATAATATATTATATTATATTCATTTATTATTTATAATAGTATTTGCGAAATCTATGCGGTTTGAAAGTCACTTACGTCTTGCGAAAGTAAGTCTACACACGAGGCATAATTAATGACTTATTTTTCACTCACACTTAATATTTTAGAGAAGTAGCAAAACTTCACTGTCCAAAATTTCTGCAAATAGGAGGAAAGAAGTGAAAAACGCTAGGTCTCATCTCAGGAGATATACTTGCAGAAGGTAGGATGTAATTTGTTTTCTTCAGTACAGTAGATTCCATAAACAAAAGTATTTATATTATGTACTGTATAACCTAAACTTACAAACTGCTAACACAAAGTGGTTTCAAAAAAGTAGTACTCACACTTCTCAAGAACATCAAATTAAATACTCTCGTATGACCTAGCAACGAATAAAATATTTTTACAAAAAAAAATGTTTTCACGGATACTCTTATAACATAGTAATATACTATATAATGATACCCAACACACCGTTGACTCTTGCTCAAATATTTTTTGTGTAATTCAGCCAATGATTCTCAGCCATTCATTTGCTAGAATAATATTCAAGGGTTGCTCCAATATTTTTTGTGTAATTCAGCCAATGATTCTCAGCCATTCATTTGCTAGAATAATATTCAAGGGGTAAATTAATTTTCTATAAACGTAGCCTTAAGATTTTCCGGATTGTTAGATTTTAACTAGAATAAGTTTTGTTTTGGGAGAAACTGAGTTTAGGTAGAAACTCACTTCTTGCTATGCTCATTTCTTTGAGTCCTAAAACTTTAAATTTTTCCTCATTCAATAACTTCTTTCATTCTTAAACAACAACGTCCATCCACCTCACGTAATTGCAGGTGACCCACTGCCATTACGTACATCGTACATACTACATACATATTTGTAGAAAACATTATACACCAGATATTTGAGTACTACAGCAATGTGCACGCGCAATGTGCACGCGCAATGTGCAACCGCAATGTGTAAGCATCGTCCTCAAATGAGAGTCCAAAATTCGAAGGGGGGAAGGAAAGTAAGAAAGGGAGTCGGATATCCCGAAGAGTCAACCACGAGTGGTTCTACAATACGTTCTTCAATCTTCCGCCACGCCCGGGTCGTCGCGGGAAGGAGACCAAGGCCCCGAAAGCTGCACTAATACAGAGAGCAAGCGCGCGCGGTGCGGCGTGGGCCGCGCGGCGTGCGTCGGCAGGGGGGGGGATAAGTAGAGGTTTCGCGCACTCGTGGGCCGCGAGCGGCTGACGGGGGCTCATGCGTCGCGCACGCGACGGACACGCCCTCCCGCACATCGGAATAGCGCCAAGGAGCCCTTGGCGGAGGTGGCTCCCTTCCAAATTCCAATTCCACTAGTGGCCACAGACGCTCGTCGCCTCAAACGGCTCGGGAATTAATTACTTGTTTATTTGTATTCATTTATTTATTTAACATCACAAAACAGATAAAAATGTGTGACGTATTTCATCTAGATGTGCAATCTGTGTAGAACTACACTACTGGTCTCTGTCTGCCTGTCTTATTTCTCTTTTGAGGTCTCATTTTCATTGAAATATCTGAATATTTGTCCACTTTTTGACTCTCTCGGCTTTGCCGAAAATTAAATTATAGTATTACAAAAGTGCAATGTTGAAGATAGAGCTTTTTTAAAAATGATAAATCCTCTGTTCTAAAAACTTGAAGATTTAAAAAAGGTCTTGTAGGAGTATTTGAAAAAAATCAGTAGTTTTCACGTAATTTTTGCTCGAAGTTAATGAAATTTATAAAAGATAATTATTTTCTCAAAAATGGCGTCAGTGTTTGTCTTTAAAAATTTCCACCAATAGAACGAAGGACGATTAACACTTTTGCAGTTTTTTGAAAATTGTATGAGATATAAATTGTGGAAGATACCATTAGTATTTTAAACGTCGGCAAAATGATTACAGGTCTGCGAATGTGTGGAGTACCGGTGAAGCGTATGATGAGTTAACTCCATGAACCAGACTTCGAACTTCTTGGCGATGAAAAAAATACAGGTTCATGTAGTAGTATAATATTGCGTAGCCGTTACAATTATTGTTAGAATGTGTGTGCTGTTGTAATGCCACTACTTTAAATATATGGACTCTCTTACCAAATCCCATGATCAGATACCATCTGTGAAAACAGATAATTTGTGAAATGACTTATTCCGACTTTCCTAATTGGAAAGATACGCCTTGAGGTTCTAGAGGACAAATATTCCTCATGGTAGGTAGAGCGAGGCGCAGACGGTGTGGTTAAAATCACGCAAACTATTTGAACACGACAACGTATATTTCACTCGAATGCATTCTGGCGACAGTCAGTCAACCCGGGCTGCCGTGGGACATCGCAGAGATGCATTCGCCCCCGGAAAGAGTGGTCTTTTTTGACGCGGTGCCGTTCCACGTCAGAGTACACGTTCTGCTGGCATGTGGATACCCGTGCCTGCGTTGCCGAGAAGTCTTTATGGATCGTGTTGGAGAAGGCTGGGATTGAGAAGAAAAACGTCCTGCGGGAGGGTTTTTTGAGTACGCCTACGGCCTGCCATTCGTCTCGGTTGAGTGAGGGAAACGGCCGTAAAAATTCCTCTGAGTCGGGTGGTCCGGGAATTGAACCCATGCACCTACCAAATGCACGAGTAAGTTGCCCGCAAAGCCCCAGAATTCACAGGTCCATGTAACAAGATATAAATGATTTGCTGTAAATGGCAGAACTTAGCGTGGCAATATCAGACGTGTAGACAGCGGGCCAAAGGAAAGAAAGTTTCGAAGTGGCCGTTCACAAATAGAGTTACCCTGTATTTTTGAAAACCATATAATTATCGGCTGAATAACTTACAACATGATTCACTCAAAACAGCCAAAATATACGTATTAAACACGACTTGGAATTGAAGAAACTTTCTTCTATAAAAATCCACACAATATTTTATTTATCTTTTTCTTGTACATTTGTTCACTGCATAGACAGCTTATTCATGATTCGCTCCTTGACAATGGTAGAATATTTCGCACTACACGGCAATTTGCTAGAAAGTCAATAAAAGTCCAAAGAATGCAAAAATAATACTTTCTTTTTCGGAAAACAAAATGTTTGTAAAGGAACGGGAATAGATGACCCAAAATTGAGAAGTGCTACTACTATTTGAAGAACAAATACATAAATGTACTTGTGAAATATTATCTTACATCATAATAAATCGAAAATTTTTGAGTTTAGAACGCCTGAAGATTATGCATGTTATAGTAACTCCGACGGGTACACCACGAAATATTATTCAATTATTATAAATTTAAAGTCGCAAGACTGTTTGTGGCACACTCCTTGGGAAAATTAAGACAATAGCATTTTGTTTGAATTTCAAAATTTATGATCTTTTTTCTCATTGCTCATTAAGCAACTCACATTCATTCAAAGTATCAATATGCATTTTTAGTGAAAACTCATAAACGTTAATTTACGAAACTTCTAAGATAATCGTGTAATTTTTAATTTCAACCAACATTTTTTTAAATTGGGCGTTAGGTTCTAGAACCTAAAACACACACACGCACACGCACACACACACACACACACACACACACACACACACACGGAAGAGAACATAATGAGATATCAAAAAAGCGAGAAACTGGGTGTCCTCTACTCTGAGTTTGTCTTAGATCGAGGTCCTCATTTTCGGCTGCTGTGTTCCTGCATATTGTCCGTTCAACAAACTGACAGCCTGGAGGCTCGTACGCGGGAAGCCGTTGACAGCTTAATGCCACGCGGGGAACCTGTTTGGACAAATCAAATATCCGCAGGCTGTCATTGCCAATAATTCACTTAATGGAAAACACCAACGGTGAGAATCCGACATTTGGAACTTGGGCAATCACGTCAGGTTACACAAGGTAGTTTCGATTCCATGGTAAATACGTATCATTTATACCACTCGCTGCGCCTTCTTTCATGATTGCTGTGGCATTTCCTAAACACCCATTTCAAGCCAGCGACCAAAGATCCGCTAAGTTTAAACAGTTACTGCGGTTAAAGATCACAGACGTGCTGATTGAATATGTGTAGGAAATGAATCTGCAATATAAGATTCAGTTATGCAACAGGATGTCATTTAACATTAACCACTTGGCTTAGAAAGAGCAATCGTACACACCACATTGAGTGTCAGATAAGTGGGTGTTAAGCAGTAACTTTTAATGGAACCTATACATTCTACTACTTAACTCCTAATAAAGATATCGAAAAGTAATCCAATTTTGACATCTGTTGAATGTCCGCTGGGGTTATGTATGGAGCATACGCTGAGTAAAATTATAATTTAATATTGAAGAAGTCTTTTTCTATTTCATTTTAAGATGAAAATTGAAGATACGCACTCCATGGTCCACAAGATATCCTTACCAATGATGAAATTCTTAATAACTGGACATCGAAGGAAGATCATTTTAATCTGTTTATTTACGTGTTTATTTATTTACTTATGTGTTTATTTACTTATATGTTTATTTATTTATTTGTTTATGTTACCTAGTAATGTATTTCTTTCTTTCTATATTTAATGTCCAAAAGTCTGTATGACGTACAATGGGGAGATGTGCAAGCTTTGTTCACTACCACTATGAAAATACTTCTCCACTATTTAAAATATTAGATACTGAATATACATAATAAATGTGTCGATTATACTATGAAACGAGTATATTTGTCGCGTTTACACTGTTTAATATGTTAACTGCCTTCTGGATTGCCGATGTTGCTAACGCTGAAGGGCCGTAACTCCCTCAACTCGAAGCGACGCGATTCGCATCTCGCCTCGGACATGGATGTCTGCCATGAGCATTTGTGTCTGTTCGTGTTGTCCTTACGCTTTCTTTCTACAGTGCCCCTACAGTTGAATCAATCACAGTGGTTGCTATACGTTGTCGCTATACCCACGTTGTTAAAAAGCGACCTTAAAACCATATGTAACCTCTAAACACGTTGAACTTAGAAAACATGAAATCCTTTAGAAATGTTAACAGGAGAAGAAAATCTGTTAAATCCGTCGTTCGTTTGAGAGTTCTCGGCTTAAGTCCTTTCAAGATCGTGTGGCAAGAACTATACTTCCCAATACAATTTTTGGTGTTTCATATTTAAATGAAATGAAATGGTCAATCAAAGAAACAATGAACTTCTTGTAATTTACGATGGTGCGCCCAAATTTTTGGAACATTATGTGAAATAATTATAGAGTTAGGGGGAAAAGTGCAATACCAGAATTTGGTGATTTTCGGTGAGAAAATCTGGTGGTACATTCCTGAAGTTCGCGCCTAGGTAGTTTGAGTGAGTTTGGGATAAGGGAACGAGTGATTGAAGTGAGTTGTGGGATTGGATAATTTGCAAGATACAACAACACCGGTGATACTTCCGTAAATTATTTTCATTTGCCGATCTTTTGATTTTCTAGGGCGAGGTTTATTCTTCAGAAAACTTCACTTAGCCCTCTCCAGATTACAAAAGTGGTTAATAAAGAGTGTGTTTCTCTGACCATGAAAATTTATAATGTAATAAATCTTAAAATTAAAAACGTCCTGCACTGCCTTTTGTGAATATTTTGTTTTCCTTTATTACTGATGGGAGTGATTAATTTCTCTCCATAACTGTTGACTGATTATCCCTAGTTGTAGGTAATATAATTTTATTAAAATAGGCAGGCAACTGAAAACCTATTGAATTTTAAATAAATGCTACATATTGAGAACTTTCATGAGATAAAAATCATAAATTTAAACCAACATTATAAAATAAAAATTAAATTACTTTACATGTATTTTTGCTGTGCTGTATATTATGATTATTCACTATTTTTAGCAATATTGAATCTAAATGGATTTGAAATGTTCATAAATCCAGGGAGAAAAATGGATGGTCTCAATATAAACTTGTAAGAAGGCTACAAGTACAAACAAATGGTGTAATATACAAATAAACAAATATATAAATAAATAGTACGAGATTCCAACTGTCACATATTAAACAATACTAAACTCGACCTCATCATAGTTCTCGGTATTTCCAAAAATACATTCAGGCGCAGTACATACATAAGTAGTTATAAAATCATTTCGTTATTGAAAAACGTGTTTGCTTTCAACTCCAGTATACTCAATACAATTTATTTTATTACTTTCGTAATTTATATTTCATACACAATAATATGTTCCATGGTCGACAGAAAGGTTTATGCAGACGGATATGTTTCTTACATATCTAAAGCAGGTGGCTTTCAATCGATTGTAAATACCACAGTGAAAGGACTTCTGAAAAGTTTGCACATTTACGTAAGGATATGGGACTCTCCCGCCAAGCTGATGTATTAAACGTCACTTCGTCAGGAATTATGCTGTATTACTGCGTTATTAAGCAGTCTCGTCCGAAATATCGGTTTCATATACCTGAATACTTAAAACAGAGACCGCAAAGGGAATAATTCCAATTAAGAAAGAAGAATGCTCGTAAGCTTTCACGTTTTACCTCGTAATTCTGCATCATGTTTAGTACATGATTTTAAATAAGAACTCGTCGACTGGCAACCTCTTCTCACAGTTTCATTTTATATCTTACTATTTTTAAAATGAAATACTGCCTCTTTCTTTCAGCAGTTTTTAACACAAGTAATTACGTGAATATGAAAAGAGCGTTTAAGGCACCTATGCATGCGTAAAGAGTATTCGTGCTCACGTAGAGTTCTACATTATATTTCGAGTCAAGTTCTACGCACCATTGTTAGGTCGACGCAATGTTTGAAGGTTATAATAAATGTCGAAGCAAATCAACAACTGTGCGTCTTGCACAATATGTGGTCCACATATCACTTACAAGGACGATAAAAAGAACTTACGAGATGACTTTGTTGTAAATATAATAGTCCTAAAAACCGGATTGCATCGGGCAAGGTCCGAAGTTCCAGTTCACCTCCAAAGATCAACATTTTTCTTTCCACATTAGTGATGGTGCTGAGGAGGAAGCTTACGGTTGAAATTATTACTTTGAAAATAAATATTAAAAATAAAAAAAAAAATTATACGATTTTCGAAAAAATAAAAAAAAACGAATGAATGAAAATATTGTTATTTTCTCGCCTTAGAATTCTTCGTAAAAAGAGAAAGTAACGTAATTTTACGCCAAAAAACCGGCTTATTTTTGCCAGAAAAACTCTTATTGGCAGCCTCTGGTAACAGTAATTCTGGATAAATCCTGCTGCAAGATTTAAAAAAGAAATCTCTAACACGTGAAGTAGTTTTGTTGGTTCTTGATACCTGATCGATTGACGGTCAAACTTCAGTCTGTACATCTGCGTCTAAACCAATTAGCTGATTTTTTCAAAATTCACATGCCCTGTTTGATCTTAACGGGCTGGGGGCTGTGGAGTTGCTAACGGATATTTTGATTGTTGAAGATGTTTTTACATGAATCGGGCAATTACCTCTTTGTCCGAATTCGATTCGTGGGTGTTTCAGTGGTGTAGAGGTATGAGTGCTGGCGTGTTAACTTTGAGGATCTGAGTTGAAGTCTCCGAGCGGAAAAATAATTTGCTGCTTGAAAACACTTTTTCTGGTTTATGTAGTAGTATAATGTTGAGGAAAATTTAGAAACAACGCGAGAAAGTACCTCCTTTGGTGACATCACTAGTTCTTAATTAAATCAGTTTAGTCCGGGATTATGCAAAGAAATTTTAAAAGCTTATCTAATGCATTTATTCAATTGTATAATAATACCAAACAAGTGTTGAATGTTTCCAGTTTCTGCATTACACATAAGAGGATGCATTAATAAACAGTAAACAGATGCATGTAATATTATTCCATCATAAGATCCTAACTCTACACTGATAAGTGATTGGAAAGAGACGTGGAAACAAATTTTGTGAATGATACAATGTATATTCCTTAAAAAATTCTACCGATTTCTGCTCTCATTCTCTGAGAGCTATCTATCTTCTTCTGGGTGGTGCATGTGGCATTCCAACATTCTGCAGCTCTTTGTTGCATTTAGTTAATTAAATATAAAAATGGCCCACGCGTATTTTGTCCTAGCTGTCCTTCCTTAGTACGGTTCCTAGAAATTCACACCCCATTGCTCGTTCGCTGGTATTATTTTCCGAGACGTGTTTTCTCCCTCCCCGGCTGTCAACTCGACCCGGACGCAGCACCGTGTAGTTTCCATAATCGCCTCTGTCCATACCGGCACGAGGCAACCTGCGGGTCCAACTGAGTTTAGTTCCAAGCCACTTTTACCGGTGTTCGTGTAGTAACACAGACCAGGTGGTCCTAGGGTTTGTGTCCCAACGTTGGCAAGTTTTCGACACAGGCTTCATAGCTAGATCAAATTTGCGGTTGTCTGGAGGAGAATTATATTGGCCCATTGCACTGATGGGTAGAGTTTACGTATTACCGTAACAAACGGGCCGCAGATCGTGCGCGATCTTTTCATCCTCATCCGCGTCCCTTCCTCCCATCGTACATACACACACTTGCATGCACTACACGAGAACACATGTCGGGAGACCAGACGAGAGCTTGTAGCTTGTCCGCGCTGGGGCGGTGCCAAGTTAGATAGATGTACTTGGAAGGCGAAAGCGAGCCGATGTGTGGGTCGGCACCCGATCTCACTTCATCAAGGAATCACCACCACCTTCCTCGATAAAACATTCATTACACTAACAATGGACATGGGAAAGGACGTGTCCTGAAAAAATAATCAAACAAGAAAGCAATCAAGAAACCTGCAGGATCATTTTGGCTTACTTTAGCTGTTTACGGGTATGGTAAGTATTGCAGGTATGGAAGGAATCGTGTATTAAGGGTATATTTGGCAGTTGGGACATTCTAATTGTCATAAGATACAAATAAACATTCATAACCGAGGTCGGATACGCCCCCGTGAACGTTCGAGCGAAGACAATTACGGTGCGTCTACCTTAGCGATCGTACCTACCCACGTCGTCATTTAATTTTCCCATTATGTTTGGTAAAACGTAAAACAATCTTCCAGATTTATTAGTGAATTTCTAGTGTGATGTTTTTGATTCTGACCCGTGGAGTATGGTTCCTGTGTAGTGCAAGTGCTTTTCCACTGGCGACGCTCCCGTCGACCTGCTCCTGGGACACAGACTCCGTCGTCTTCGTCTGTCTGGCAGCTCCGGCCGCGGGAAGGGCACACGTAGCTCTCGTGAGGAGCGGCGCGCGTGTTTTATTGATCTGCGCTGGAGAAGCGCCCCGCTATCGTACGCGGCATCGGCGTTATGCTTCGCTGCCGGCGGCCGGCTACTGAGCTACCTTTGGTTCGGGGTAGAAGTAGTGGTGACAGGTGACGGTCAAGGGAGTGACTGCACCGGAGGCGAGTGTGACGGAGGCGAGTGTGACGGAGGCGAGTGTGACGGAGTCGACTGTGACGGAGGCGAGTGTGACGGAGGCGAGTGTG
>BOPP01000070.1:884195-896998 GCA_017312745.1 Gryllus bimaculatus | reverse complement strand
TCGACCCATCTCGCTCTCTCTCTCGACCCATCTCGCTCTCTCTCTCGACCCATCTCGCTCTCTCTCGATCAATCTCGCGCTCTTTTGATCAATTTCGCTCTTTCGATCAATCTCGCTCTCTCTCGATCAATCTCGCTCTCTCTCGATCAATCTCGCTCTCTCGATCCATCGCGCTCTCTCTCTCTCTCTCGATCCATCGCTCTCTCTCTCTCTCTCTCGATCCATATCGCTCTCTCTCGATCCATATCGCTCTCTCTCGATCCATATCGCTCTCTCTCGATCCATATCGCTCTCTCGATCCATATCGCTCTTTCACTCTCTCTCGCGCTCTGCTGCTCTGTATTTCGCTCTATCGCTCTCTATCTCACTCTTTTCCACACTCTCTCACTCTCGCTCTTTCGCACACTCTTTTGCCCGCTCTCTTTCACTCTCTTTCTCCTTCTCTCTCTCGTGCGCGTTCTCTTTTTCGCTCTCTCTCCACGGATACAACTACAATACGTAAAGAAGATTGGCACAGGGTGAATGGAAGACAAATAATGTTGGACTTATGCTAATATCTCAAAAGTCACGTTCAGTCCGTATACCGATTTTCCTATTATTATTTTTACTGAATGCACTAAACTAAACGAATCTCCGAAGGACCCGTCAGGGGCCTAGAGTATGTCCCGGCTGGAATGGTGTCACGTTTGTGGGAGATACCTGGTAGCGGAAATCCCCGCAAGCCGACGACGGGTTGGCACCAGAACTAGCCATGCAGCGGCGAAAGATCACCACCACCTCTCACGGTGAAAACATGCACTACACATACAGGACTAATAATCTTAGCAGTAGATGCGAGCGCAATCACTAAATCAATCAATTAATCATTCAATCCAGTGTATGTATTTAATGAGAAACAACTCCAATTAAACTAAAGGTAAGAAAATATTTTTTAATCATTATTTCGGATTATATTTGGACTGCACATTTCTAGTGTATTACATATACTTAACGCTTTCTTCTAAAAACATTTAGGTCAAATGAGCTGTAAAGAATGCAACAATTATAAGAATATTTCACTAAATTGCAAATTTGAATATTTTCATTAATGGAAGTTAATGTACGTAATAAAGTAAAAATTCTGTAGTAGATATGCTTTTTTCCTACTTTTGAAAATATGGAAATTCTCGAGGTTTCAATGTCATCTCGTAAATTGTACGTGATTCGTGATCTGATTACGTGAATTGTAAGTATACGCAAGATAAATTCATGAAAACAGAATGCCGATTTAGAGTATTTTCACGAATTGTTTAAAAGGGAATTACCTCTACTCGAATGAAAAAAAACTGACATTGCATTTAATTAGTCCACTAGTATACTACTCGTATATTACTAGTACACTTCTCTTATACTTAGATCCACTCTTATTTAGATGAATTAACACAAAAACTAAATTCTTAAAAATAGGCTGATCGAAGGACGCTTTAGAATATCTCTAAGATACCTTTGGTTCTTGCTTTCCATTGTCTGGGAGCAAACCACCAATCTTACTCCAAGACATATCTCGTTTCTTGAAGCGTTTTTCTTCGCTTTGTGCACTTCTGGAATCTTCTGCGCTCTCAGGTACGCCATGCATCTCAATTGCGGGAAGAATTTCCGAATGGCCGGCCGGAGACGAGAAGCGTGGAGCAATAGTGGTTAACACACACTGCCTCACACGTTCTTGATTCTAATTTTTGTCAACTGTGATTATTCACTGGTGCAATTATAATCAAAACTAGTTTTTTATTCAACAAATTTGAAATATATATGGAATTCTTATACGCATATGTGGGGATTAATATAATGTAAGAATTGTCTTCATTCGCTTTCGGCATGCTCTTTCATGTTAGAACATACTTGTTGCTTTGGTTCTACGTGATGGCACTTTTATTTTTCATTCCTAACAATGCAATTTAACATTCAAGTGAAAAACATATTTTTGTAAATCCTTAGACACTTACCTGAAGGTATTTCGTGTTACGAACATCTAATTTTGTTTCGTCACAAGCAATGCTTATAGACAAGTTTTTCAAGAATTATTGTACATTTTTTCTCTTCCTTCTCTTTATTCTGAAACACTCACATCACGGTTGGTCTGATATGTCATCCTGTTTTTAGCTTCCAGATAACGATTCAAAAACAGTAAATATACACTCAAGATCATTTACCAGACAATGGCAATAATTTGTTGAGTAGGGTTTTGGGGCCTGTATAGAAGAAGCAATAGAGCACGTCTTTAACGAATTTGTATGCATAATAAGCTTTCAAAACAGGCATAACATCGTCTCGGACACATATCTCATACGATGCGAGCTTACGCTTTGACGCGTGCATTACTTATTTCGAGAAAAATATAAAAACAGAACAGACAATAAAACAACTTAGCAGGCGATTTTCAGAAACAAACATAATGCGGATTCATCTGAAGGGAAAATCGTTGCGCAAGAAGAAGCGAACGGGGTTGAACAGAAGAAAGGGAAGGGTGAAGATACGGGACCTTGGCCGAGCACGCTGACCACTTGCGCAGGTCATTTCATTTTTAGAGCTTCCCGCCTGCCACCTGAGCAGAGATGCACTCGACCCCTCCTCCGCTCCGCCCGGCTACGCCCTGCCGCCGCCCCGCCTCCGTCCTGTTGTTACTGTCTTTCTGCCTTTTGCCTCTCGACCACTCCACCCGACCTAATTTTTCCACCACGCCGCAACCTTGGCAGCTTCTAAAGAAGACACTTTATGTTGGATGTTTTAGATGTAGCATATACTAAAGTATCTAGAGATGTAATTCCTATGTGAATTTACGACTATTTTGTTTCAGCGCTGCTTTTAAAATTTATTTTATTTTCATTTTCCGAATTACAAAAGGTGTGAACTTATTCTGATTTCAGTTAGATATCATTGTACAATTAGTGAAATGCTAGAATTCTCAAAAGCCCTGCCGTATTATTAGATTAATATGAATAACTATTATGAATAAACGTATTATTTTTTTATTTCGCGAATCAGCCATCATGAGGCCACGAGATATGTGCATCCCACCGGGGCACAGACTCCATAATTGGGGTAGGTGCACGCTATTTGTCTATAGAGGGGAATAAGCATTTCAATGCTTATTCCATTTCTATATTCCAGGGTTGTTAGCCCTGCGGGATGGAATAAAATGATGATGATGATGAATGATGAAATAGACACATACAATCCTACAGAGACACATACAACAAAACCATGCCCGATGCAGGACTCGGACTCGCAATCCTTTGGTCCGAGACTTCCACTGCACTACTGCCTTATTGATCTCCGCCATCGGATCGGTAACGTATTATTATTATTATTATTACTATTATTATTACTATTACTATTAATATTATTATCATTTTGAATGCTGTCCCATTTATTGCTTTCAATTTTTTATGATTTTTCACGACCACCTCTCTTTCAGTAACAACTACTGGAAGGGTTAAATCATGTTAACAAATGATATCCAAAGCAGTGGCAGAACATTGCATACAATTAGAGACAATGCAATAACAGATATACGGCGTAATCATTGCCTACTAGGTACATATTTTAGTTGTCACTACCAACACTGGCGGTGGATTCTGTTATTTGAGCAAATATATGGACACTTTTCCCTTCTTTCGTTACTAACGCTCCTAGACAATATATTTTGTACATCCTCCGCTTCTAATATAGCTCATACACCTCTTTCTATGTATTTTTTTCTTCTCTTCCCTTTTCTCTCCTCTTCTCTCCCTTCCTCATTCTAGCCCCATCATCTCTCTTCCCTCCTCTCGTATATCGATGACGAGAAACCCGCCCAACGTCTCGTCCCCGGCGCTTCCACCGTTCGCAGCATGTGGTCAATTACCGCGCCCTGCTCATATGCGGCGGTGCAGCGGCGCAGCGCTCCATATGGTAATCCAGGCCTGCTTTCGGAGCGATCCCATAAAAAAGCGCGCAGACGGTTGAGTAAGCGTTGGCATTTCGTAGAAGGTGCGGGGGATGGGGAGGGAAGGTGGAGGAGGAGGTGCAGGGGGAAAGGCGAGAAAGGGGGGGGGGAGGGGCGACCGCCCGCCAGCTGACCCCAGGCATGGGCCGACGCCCTCGTCGAGGCGCATCCCATCCCGCTTCTGGTACTGCCCTGGAGGGGATTCGGTGCGAAATGAAGACTGCAAGGACACAGGTTCACATGTTCACAGGTTCACAGGAGTAAATGCAAGTGTTCGTCCAACTATGTATAGAATCCTATTAAGGGCGATTTTGTTAAACAATAGAATCACAATTATTAAGAATTAAAAAGAGTGGGGGACGATTTTGATAAGTAGAAAATCAGGTGGTTGCGTGATCAGATTGTTGGAAAATTATCCGTCGGGAAAATTTAACGAAAGTTCATGGGCATCAATTTATCGTTACACCTTTCTGAAAATAAATAAATCTAAACCGGACAATTTTAGACCTATTCGTCTACTACGAACACTATCCAAAATATGCGAATAAGCTATCTTAAATGGAATAAAGATGCACTGGTGACAACAATATTCTTCCCATGGCTCAAATGAAATTTCGTAACAATCCTTCTACATCATTGATCAACTTATAAGAATTACTTATTTCATAGCTACTAATTTTAAAAATCAAGCATACCTTAGCACTATTTTTAGATATAGAACAAGTAGAGTATAGCACGACTATTAAAAATGGACTACTATTAAAAATGCGAAAATTTGGATTCCCCACCTATCTGCAAGAGACAATTAAGGGCTTCCTCTTTAACCGTAAATTGAAGGAGCAAGTTAACATGGAAAATTCATCAAATTATTGCATTTTGCATTGCAGATTGATAGGAGTCCCACAAGCTTTCCCTCTAGCTTCTACAACTATTTAATATATTCATATCATACAATCTTACTCTATTAAATTCAGAAATATCCTTATTTGCAGATGACATTTCAACATTCACTGCACATAAATAACTAATAATAGCACGTGACAACCTTCAAGAAAATATAAATATCTTAACTAACTGGTTTAACAAATGGAAAATAAATATCAATTCATCAAAATGCCACGCAAACCTTTTTTACTAGGAAAATTAAAAAAAATCGATGAATTCATGTTAAGGAATTCCCTAATTCCATGGCTGCCTCCTTGTGCTCCTATGACATATTTAGGAATAAAAATAGATCGCAGACTCACCTGGAAAAATCATATAAACTCAATAGCCAACCAAACGTTTATTAAGACATTCAAATTGTATCCGTTTATCAATATAAAAATCTAGCACCTGCATTGAAACGGCAATATGTATTTTGAAAAATATAACAAGACCCTCTCTAACATGTGGGTTGTCAAATTCGGGGAGGGCACCAAAAACTACATTTTATAAACTAGAAGTAATTCAAAATAAATTACGCAATGCATTAAAAGCTCGATACGGAACAACCGGAACCGGAACATACAGAAGAACAAATTCAGAAAGAACTATCTATTGAACCTGAAAGAACTGGATCACAAAATTATTCTTATGATTCTATTATTCCTTACCCTCCAGATCCTCCACTATAATATTTAATTTTTCAAATTT
The DNA here is from genome assembly GCA_017312745.1 of Gryllus bimaculatus. Lineage (NCBI taxonomy): Eukaryota > Metazoa > Arthropoda > Insecta > Orthoptera > Gryllidae > Gryllus > Gryllus bimaculatus. The sequence continues at coordinate 891,399 of BOPP01000070.1, read as the reverse complement.
CCTTTTTCCAGAATTATGGCTCGTCATTGTTAAGAACTCCTTCATCCTCCACAATTAGCAAACATATCAGACTAATTATTAACACAAGCTGCTTCCTTTCACATTTAAATCAGAATGTGAACTCTTTTATTGAACATATTCATTGTTGTATACTTTCATAGTGTTAAATTAATAAGCCGTCAATGAGAAGTCTCTCTACGGAAGACCCTCGAAAAGTTATGAAATTGTTATATATGTAAAATAAGTAATAAAAACATTTGTGCGGCAGTAACTGCCGATCAAGCACGTAGATAAATTAAAAAAACAATAAAGAAAATATGCCTATTTGTCTACTGCTAGAAAAAATACGAAATTCACTTCTTTATCAAATACGATATCACATAATAAGACTCTTGGTTTGTTTATATAGAAGTTACAAAATCTTTCTTGCAAAAGCGGTACAAAATGTCACTTCCCGTGCAGTTATGTAAAGCATTCGGTACATACTATCCATTTACTACCTTTCTTTCTTACCGGAGAACGGTTCTTGACAAATGAAGCAGCCTGAGACGTAAACAATCGTAACGCTTTGTCGAGCAACCAGTGTTCTCAGTCGAAATTCCTGGCACCAAATAATGGCAGTTTTTTAAAACAAAAAGTGTCGACGAAAAGTAATGAATCCTTGAAGTAACAACATTCTTTATCTTTCACGAGCATTCACATCGATCAGCATGACGATTCGCTAATTTTTTATTTTTTTATTAGATTCAATCAAATATAGACAAACTTCAGACGTTTCTAATGTATGAAGACTACACTGCATTTCATACGTTTTGAAAAAAAACACTCTGTTGTACAATGTGTTTATATTATATATTAGTATTATAGCATTTTTTTTCTTAATTTACGCGTAGAAACGATTTTAATGTATGTGTGGAGTGAATGAAATGTAATGTAGTTTGCAGGGTAGAACTTAACTTTATGGATGTAAATGTAAGGCCCTGTTTAAATTAATAAGTCAATAATTGAATGCAAAATACATTTTATGTAAACGACATTTAAGACACTTATGCAGTATTCCAGTTGGCAGATTGCTAAATGTATCGTAGATAAATTGCAATATCTTGATTGACTTGGTACATAACCTTTGGATTTGCATTGCATTTACTAAACTCGCAAACACAAACGCATGAGAAGGGAAAATAGAGAATATATCCTGCAACACCAAGGTAATAGAATGGAATCGAGGAAAAAACATAATGAAAAATTATGTAAAAGAAATTAAAATGTATGAAAAATAATAAAGAATGTTAATAAACATTTTCCAAACTGCAATGTTTTGCATAAACATTTCCCACACCCGTCATACATGCATATAGAAGTTGAATGAAGGGAAAAAAATATATTAGAAAAATAATCAAAAAGAAGATGAAAAGACCACGGTGTTGTAATGTTGGTTGTGGGAGGCGTGTTGCGACCGGAAAGGGTCTGAAATTTGAGGACTAAGGACATCTTGCAGGCCAGTCGAAGTCTCGGCGCGCGGGTTTGCAGCTCGGTGCGGTGAGCCGTCGTGTGTACAATAGCTACAGTTAGAACGCGTACAAAGGGCGCATGAATATTCATCCGTGGGGAGCGGGGGGGGGGGGGTGAGGCGGTTACGAACGGGAAGCAGACGTCCTCGGCTTACTCCGCGGCGACGCAGCAGCCTCCGCGAAAGGGACCGGCCCGAGATACAAGCCACGACGCGGGAAAGCAACGTATTTCCAGAGCGAGCACGTTATCGGCGTGAGATTTCCGCCGTAGCGTGACTTCGAAGCATGGCTGATCAGGGACATATCCACACTCAGACGAGACTTCATGCTGGAGAGTCTGGCTGGTGGGAGTGTCCAAATCGTCGTCTCAGAATGACCCGGCTGTAACAAACTGTAACAAACATTTTTAACCAAAGAGAAGTTTCGGCATGTTCAAATTCTCTTGCGACAATGATCTTCTAGAAATTAAAACAATTTTCAAATCAAACATCTACAAAACGTTTTCTGAAGAAATAGTCCTGGTATTTTGCACAACAATTTTAGACTCCTCCTCACATTGCTCTCAGAAGATTTTTGCGAACAATGCGATCGTGATAGATTCATATTCGACAAGCCAGGCTTGCAAGCTTCCCTTGAGAGTGGCTGTCCCCCTTAAGATACGCATCCACGGCCAAGCCTCGCTTAACAAGCCTGCTTTGCGCCATCTATAAATCAGCCAACGCATTGTCCGATTTGACGAGCCTGAGTCGCGCCGGTTGCGAAACCGTCGCTGCTTGATTGAAGTATAAAGAATTGCTTAGGTTATGTACTTCAGTTTTGCTGGCAAAATCTAATCTTTGAGACCAAAACCACCTTCTCTCTCTCATTCTCTCTCTCTGTCTTATTCTCTCTCTTTCATTCTCTCTCTCTGTCTTATTCTCTCTCTTTCATTCTCTATCTCTCCCATTCTCTATCTCTCTCCCATTCTCTATCTCTCTCCCATTCTCTATCTCTCTCCCATTCTCTCTCTCTGCACATTGAATCTGATTTCTTTATCTACTCTTTTAAATAAATACTACAGTTTCTGGAAGTAGGGTAAATTTATTGTGTCGTAAGTGTAAGGTACTCGACGGGAATACAGAAAAAAATATTACATCTACAACTGTATTCCAAAAAATCAAATATGTATTACCACCGCAGTGGGTTAGTCAAGTTCGCCCAGACTACTCGTATGGTATTTGGAACTTAAAATTTACTGGTAATTTTGTCTATTACATGTTTTTTATTCCACACCATAACTGATAAAAATCACAATTGCAAGTATTCCCAAGTTTACGGTTTCTTTTATTTTCGCAACGCAAACCCATGTGATAATAAACATGCACTCCGTGAGTTCGCCTTGTCTGTACGCGAGTGAGAAACTGCCTCGGAGCGAAAGGAATGGTTTCAGTCAGTGCACGGAGCGACCGTTCCGCAAACACGTGCCACGCTCGTGTCTGTTCGATTTAAATGTCTGAGGTAACTACATGCTTCCTCTTCTTGCGACGCTGCCTATCACGGCCTTACACAAATTCCCAAACGCTAGTCTGCAAGGAACAAAGTAACTGCCTCAAGGAACATTATTTCACTTGAAAAAAACAAAAGATTGGTAATATTCACACATTTTAACGCAATGACAAGAATTGAACATGTAATTTGAAATGTGGTGGTTAAATAACTTCATTTACTTCGTTCACCAAACTTACCAAACTTATGGGTATTTCTGGGGGTTATCGGTGATTTTTGACTTTTAATCATATGCATTGAGCCCCCTGAAAATGTACAATTCAACAAAACAATATATAAAACAAATTCGCATAAGCACTTTTTCGTACTCATTTTAAAACTATTTAGAATTCATGTTTTTTAAAAGTTAAGATTTTCGACTATAGCACCATCAATAAATTCAAGCTATTTATAGTAGAAAAAGTAGGATGTATGTATCTATGGCGCGACAGCCCGTGAAGGGCTCAGGCATATCGGCGACGTTCCTGCTTCGCGGCTATCGGTTAACGGGGTACGTGTGGTTAGCATGAAGGTATGAAAGTAGTGGAAGTAGAATTATTAATGAAAATATCGTTAGATTTCATTTTAAAACAATATATATATATATATATATATATATATATATATATATATATATATATAGAGAGAGAGAGAGAGAGAGAGAGAGAGAGAGAAAGATAAGAGACATGTATCAATTAGATGTTAATTTAAACTAAATTTTTAAAAAGGTGTTTGGTTCAGGCCTCCAAACACTTGGAATTCTAGGGACCGGCTGCTCAGATTAATAGTTTTCCGTGGTTTCTTTGGTAAATATCGAGCGAATGCCGGAGCAGTACAATAACAAACGGGACATAGACCGTGAGCCATCTTTCCTTCCTCTTCCTTATCCCAACCTCACCAGTCACTCTTACTTTGAAACTTAAAATTTACTGGTAATTTTATCTATTAAATGTGCTAAATTACCACACAATGCTCTAAATTACCACACAAGTCGTAAGATTAGACATTATGTCATCGTGGGCGGTACCACTCTCTTTGTAGATACCTGGATGAGGGAAACCTACAAGCTGACGTGTCGGTTGGAGCAGGAACTCACCATCCAGTGGATCCTACCGCCACCTCCATGGGAAAAATACTCTAAACTTACGGGTCTTATAACCGTCCGGAAACACGAAATAATCAATGAAACTCGCTTGAAGAGTTTATAAAGCCGCCCGTGCCGTTAACTTGGCCCTTGAGCCAGCGCGCCCACTGTACTCCGCATCCGCGGCCTGCGGCAGTGCGTGGCATTCGGGCAGCTGCACCGAGCTGCAGCTCCAGCTCCAGCACGGCCCAGCCCAACGCAGGTCTCGCGGCCGGATGCGCGTCAAGCAGATAAGTGGGTCCACGGCGCGGCGGGGTTGCCTTATCAGTGCACCTTCACGTTCCACTCGCCTCACCCGTCATCTCGCCTCCGACCAGAGGATGGCGCGCGGCAGGTTCGCTACTGCTGATACGGAGGAGAGCAGCCGCTACGAGTACCTTTTGCTCTACCCCCATCCACATCCGCATGACACAGTCCGTTCGACCCGCTTCCCAGCCGCACAGGCCAGGGACTTAAGCTCGGATTGTCGTCAACAGTCGTAAGCGTGAGCAAATTCAGGAGCCTCCGATTAATATCCACCCATTAAACACAGCAAAAACTATTTACTAAAATTACATTATTTCCGCTAGACACTATCTATTGCACTCAACAGAAAAATCCTAGTTACTGAATACATACTTGTAATATATTTTAAAACACCGGTCTACAATTATGTACAGCAATTTTTTTTTCTTCAAAATAAGCAGAATCTTATTTTAAAATCTGATTTTTTTCTTGCTTATAAAGTAGTTAACAATTATTTTATGGTTGAATAAACTAATTTAATTTTTGTAGAAAAATATTATTGAAATCCCTCTACCCAGCGGGGACTTCAGTGCGTTCTTATCCTTCTTATATATTACTCCACCTCTGCACGGAATCCTTGTGAATGCACACTTAGGTCAGAGAAACCAATAAAACAATCCTTGAAATTTTTCCTTTCAATCTTAAATGATTATTACAATAATCCATTGAAGTGAATCTTTAAACGTATCCTACCGTAATAATGACAATTGTGTCCCCTGTCGCTCAGATTTGAAATATCAAGTCTTGAAAATAGACAGTGATTTTTCAATTGAATCAGATTTTCTCGTTGTTATTGCCTACTGTAGTTCTCAAAACAACAATACAATAAAATACGCCCCCTCACTACTTTTTTCGGGTACTTTAACAATCTCGGTCTTTTTCTGACATATCTTAGCAATAATAAATGTTGCTGTTAGTAAGCACGTGTGAATCTGATATACAACATTCTTGGATGTCTTTGTTTTTCATAATATACTGCTTGATGTTGCTCAGGCGTTTAAAACGTTTTGCATAAAATCTTAACTACAAACAGACACCCAATTAACGGAGTTAATTTACTGCTTTTCGTTTCTACCTATACGAGGAGACTGAGTGACCTGTAGTCTTTCATTTTCCCGAACTAGTTATTGCTCAGCTTGACACGTATCTTCTCTTGCAATGGCATTAACGAGTGCATCGGATGTCAGATAAATACGTCCATTTATACTGCTATTGCGTATAACCGAGAAGCAGTTAATGTACAAAGCCGCTAACGGGCAGCCATTACGCTTGTGTTTTACATTCACTTTTTATTACCCTTTGGAAACCGACGTAACTCGTCAATTGATCTGTAAATGTTTGTTTTACCTCTCTCTCTCTCTCTCTCGCTGCCAAGAAAGCACACGCCTGAGCGCCATCTCTCTTCACCATTCATTCTTCTCTTCGTTATTTTGCGATTGTCATTGAGTCTTCTTGGATAGTGTGCCAGTACCTAAAAATGGTTCTGGACATTTGGGAATTAACTGTAATCCTCGTTTCTTGTATGGGTCAAAATGATAATACACCATATCATTATGACCCGATACTAGAGATGGGGTCATAATAATCCACAAATATTGAAGAGAAAGCTGAGGACGAAAATATTGTTCATAAAAGGAACGAGCATTTGTTTATCACAATACGTCATGTACATAAATGGAACAGTGTCGTACAGCTGGTGGTTATCCAAAACATCCAAAACTTACTCATTTAGGAAGTAAGGTTACCTTGTCAAAATCGTCGGCAAATACGGCCAATTAGACTTCACCACTACATTTCAAAGTCAACGGTGCTCTTCAAGATTAACATTAAATCTTGAGTCTTGCAAGATCAATATTTTCAACGCATTTCACTCCGAAAAACAAATATGACTTTCCTTGACCTGCTTTCCTTGCCTAACTCTTTCTAAAGTAAGTGTTCTACGAGAATTCATTCAAAAGAATTAGATGTTTTTTACAAAATACTGGATTCCCGTTGTGGAGAAAATCAGTAATAAGTGGAGGAAACGAGTGAAGAGAATTACTATTCTAGCGCACCTCATCTGAAATTTTGCTATTCGGGCATTTGTGAACAGGGAATGCTGAGATGCAAGAGTTGAAGTCTGACTACGCGTAGTAGTTCGCTGCAGTGATCGGCGTTCCACCCGCCTTTCACTAGATTAAAGCCAATTGCACCCGATCCCCTCTCCTTTCCCATGAGGCTGACTCAACAAGTAGCGGGGCAACAACGGTTGCTTGGAGATAAGCGCTAACACCAAGCGGGCTGCCCGTTCCAGGAGTTTTTTCTAAACGATCTTTCCAGCATGGGCATCTCTTATAGCACCGGGGGTTTGACTAGTACTTTCTCCACCAGATGCCGGTCTCATCTCGTAATCTCGTCACTGGATACACAGCAGCGCATTCCTTTCACCGCTGATTCCGTCGGTTTGCAACATACTGCCTGAGGTCTTTAGTTACCTTTTTCCCTCAACTCGTTAAAGAATTACGCATATTTTCCTTGCTACTGGCGTTAAGGCATGAATTTTTTTATTTTTCATAGTCACCCACACAGTCGAGTTTTAACTGCCAACGTGAATTTTGGAAGCCCGCATGTCACTGGCGACTGTCAGCAAAAGAGTTATCAGAGTTTCATATTAGCGATAAAATAAAGAATCCCTAAATTATTTAATATATTGGTAAGCACTTCAAGAGATTTGTACTTTCTGGGCGAATTCAATGGTAGA
>BOPP01000070.1:853556-865762 GCA_017312745.1 Gryllus bimaculatus | reverse complement strand
CGGGGGAGTGAAGGTGACCGGGAAGGATGAGCCTGCAGCAGCGAGATCTCCACAGAGCGAGTCCCGCTGACCTACATCCCCTTCTGCGCTTTCGAGCCAGCAAGGATATGCCATATCCTTGCCATCCATCTTTTTTATTTTAACAAGATTGACACGTACAGTATTTTAAAATTGTTCTCCATGGTACAGCTAGAATCTACTATTTACATTCAACAATAACTTGTCAAAAAATATTAAGTGAATATTAAACTTCATATATATTTTTTAAAACCAATGTCAATGTAAATTAGTTGTCAACAACTAAATCTAGATTTTCGCCCCTATTTTGCATTCTTACGTCATATTCTACTGGCAATAATGGAGTAGTACATCTTCAGGAGTATATCTTACATCACACACACAATTTCAAGCATCCAATATGGAAAAAGACCTTACTCCTCGACAGACAATTTTATACGAGAAAGTTTTGTTTTTTTAAATTATTTCTTTCTGAGATATTTCAAATGAATGATGGGCATGCATCATTTCAACCAGATGCAATTCCTCATTGAAATTATTTTGCCATTTCTTTTAGAAACATTAATCTCGTTCGCGAATACAAAAAAATTACACTGAACCGCACAGGTCAAGAACGATTGAAATTGTCTTTATAAAATACCACCATGTACTCAGTCACGAACCAATTTTAGCAAGCGCTGAAGTATAAAAGAGAAAGTAACATTTAATGCGGTGAATATTGTGCAATTAAATGCATTAGCAAATCTAATGGTTAGGAAGTACTATTGCTGATGCATTGAAGAGCTGTTAATAGTTTAGCAGAGAGTTAATGAAAGATGCCCGAAATGCCAGACTGCTTCGTAAAACATTACATAGGGGTACAAACACTACTGACCCGTATAAAAGAACACGTGAGCGCCCTGAAAAACATGGTGCAGGTGCACGGACGTTGCGTATCAACACAATTACGCAATTACAAAGCATTCTTTCCTCGAAGGTATAGCGAGAACCATGCATTAGCTGTCATGCCCTTGAGAATACCTCGGAATTCATTGACTACAAGGAGGAGGAATATTGATCTAATGGTAATTCCGCTCGTCTGAAAATTTTATCCAAAAGCGTTTCTTTTAAGACGGAAACATTATCATGATGTCTTTTTCAGACATACATCGAAATGAAGAAATAGTGAATTATTTTTAGAGTTGCGAATTCCAAGAAATATTTTCAAAAGTCAGATATGTGTTTGACATCCTTGGTCTCATATTTGAGATTTACAGAAGCATAATAGATGAACTAACATTCTTGGAAGTTGCCTGTGCTCAAAACGTCACTGGGACGGTAAATTCAAATAAAACATGATTAATTAATTTTATTTAGCATTATTGATTAATCAGTGAAAAACAGTCGTTCATCTGAAAAGGATTCGACACAGGGTTTCAGTCTACGTTAGGTAAAATGTAAATCCAAATACCCACATTGGTGCTTGCGAGTGCTTTCAAAACGTAGTTTCATCAGCGCAACATAAAATATATCAATGCAAAATTTATACGCATGTGATGTTTAAATTGAATTACTAGTATTGGTCTCTTGCTTACTTACGTATTTTTTCAAAATTTCATTTCCCTGGAGTCTCACATCTTTTGATCGACTTGTCAACGTCAGAAGAGTGTACTCCAACTGAAAATAATTGTCGAGTAATCATAGTATTTTATAAAAATGTACCTAAATATTATTGAGTTGTTTAAAGATACTGGAATGTCAATACCCCTTTGCTATGTCCGGAACAAATGCTGACGCAACTTTGCAGAGAAAATGTACGAACGACTCACAGTGAAAAGATTCAAGCAATTTTTACGTCAATGGAAGTGGAGTGGTGACAACATTCATTCGATAAAAGATGTGGAAGTTTTACAGAAACTGTACAAAGACCATTAAAAATGTAAGGAATGTAAATGTACATGAAAAATAATTCTCTTCCCTTTCAAGGATTAGGCAGTCAAGGACATTCAGTCTTCTCTGCACATCACACCATCTCCTGATGGGTTTTCCAACACCACTTTGCTCGTTTTGTTGGTTCCTTATGATCAGTGGTGATTTTATAAATTGATATTCTCAATATGGCAATTTCACGATATAGTACATATGTATCTCATTATTTTTAGGTATCTTCGTTGTTATGTCATCTTGTTTAATGCAGTATTTATTTTTCTGAGAAATCTCAAACCTGGCACTTTTTATCTCTCATTTGCTAACAATGATTTAATGGAAAAGGTTAGTCTTCGAATTTAATTAACTGTTTGCTATTTTGGAATTTCATTTAATTGTAATGTATAAAATAAGAAATACTTCCCCGCCCTCCATTTACATAACACAATCTTCCAAAAATGATGAAAAAGGTACTCATAGATCGGTTCACTCAAATATTGAGCGAATGCTGTTCTAACTTCAAGCAAAAATTTTATGTATTAAAATTTTATCTCTCAAATGTGTCTCAAAACTTTTTGAATGACGAAATCACATGAAATGTGACGTAAAATAGAATATGTTACTTTAATGTTTTAAAGAAGGCTATTAATTTATATTACAAAAACATTTCTAATCGAATTTCCAGAAACCTACGAATGTTATTTAATGGATATCTTGTAGAGAACGTAACAACAAATCACCGTTATACTACAATTTTCAATTTAAAAACGAATCCGAATTTTATTTAGCATTTCAATTTAATAGATGGATAGATAGAGTTATTGAGCAAATAGTTAGCAAAAACTGGCGGCATAATTATATAATAATAACACATTAATACAATAATAATACAAAAATAATAACAATAATAATAAGAAAATACAATATAACAAATAATGATTAGCAAGCAAAAAATAAAAACATATACGAACCACAATTACAGAACTATTGCATCAATTATGGGTAGGTTATTGCTTATTTGGGAATTGGTACTTTTTGCAATTATGGGTACTTTTTGCTTGCGAAGTTCCGTAAATTTTGGACGACCACCTGTCCACAAGAGTTTCGTGCAAGTGCAGAAACAATCCGAAGCGGGAAAAAGGCTGACCAGGGCGCCCACGCATTCAACCCTTCTCCCAGCACCCGCTGCGCCTCCGCGTCCATCCGCGTTCCCAGCGCGTCAACGCGCGCCCTACTGCTCCACATCGGGGCGCGCACGCGGAAGTTGCAGAAAGACGGAAAGAGAGATCCTCCCACGAGTCGAGGGCAGGGCGTCGGTTCCCAGGGCCCCCGCCACCCTTCCGGCGCCGCCCTCGCGTCCACCCCGCCCCCTCCCTCGACCCTTCACCCCTATGCCCCCTTCCGCCCCAGCGCTGATGAGCGGGCGGGCAGCCGGGCCGGCAGGCGTAGCGCTCTTGGCTGCCGACGTGGCCGCGCCGCGCCGCCCCACAATGCTCCTCCGAGACGTTCTATTCCCACCCCGCCGACCCCGCGCCCTGAATGGCCCCGCCAATATGAATGCATTGCTCCTTTCAAAACCCTTGACTCAAACCTACCCATTATCGGCATGTGTTTGCGTCCTTTAAAATGTATTTTTCGGAGAGGGGAGACTCGCCTTTTATATGTAGGGCAAATTTTGCAGAACTTTTCGGTTTCGTCCGGTCCCGTTTACCTGGTGCCCCAGAAACCCCGTGGGACAATGCCGGCCAGATATGATGTCTGAATCGAAGGGCGAGCCCGCGGACGGGTTGCGAGGAGACATCTGTTCTTGGGTAGAAAAGCAGAGCGCCTGGGCGTCTGGAGGCAAGGATTTCCCATCTGCTGCTTACTACGGATTTTGGAAGAAAACAGGAAGCGTTACCAAACTCGACGGTACTAGTATTTATTACGATAAAATTGGTATATCTGATTTTTTGTATTAATTTTCTTAAATCAGCGATTTTGCTTTACAGGGGTTTGCCATTATAATTACTTGAACATAACAATCATAATTAGGATCCTTGCCGGCCTGGAAAACCAAGGTCGCTAAGGCTGGTGGGCCGTAGCTGCCTGGGCTTGGCGGGTCGCGGGCTCGAATCCCGTCGCGGGCACGGATGTTTGTGTGAATTCGTGTTGTCCTCGCATGTTATTCCTACTGGTCCACCAACAGTTAAAACAATCACAGTGGTCACTAAATGACCAAGTTGCTAAAAATCGACCTACAGAGAAGAAAGGAAAAAGGAAAAAGGAAAAAAAAGAAAAAAGAAGAAAAAAGAAAAAAATCATAATATTTATTTTCATGTACATCTCACATTCATTTTTGGAAACCTAAAGAAACTGCATTCTATCCTACAATCTATGACTACTCACTTTTTATGTAGTATTATAAACATTTTGAAATTCATTACTTCTCTCAGAGTTATTGGAACTTTTCTTCAGACATTTTTATTTATTTTTTATTCGATGTACCACCATGGTCTTCATTGCACAAAAGTAATGCAAAACTTGGATAGAAAAAGGTTAGGACGCCCACTCTGAATTATTTTCATTCAATCAGTAATGAAGATTCGTTCTTTCATCAGTTATTTTCAGGAAAATCTGTTTCCAGGTTTTCGTTATATTCTTGAATTATGTTCTTGTATAATACCACAACCTTTTTTTGAGGGTGTGACTCCATAACGATGATTCGAAAGGAAATAATATTGAAACACTTGAAATCTTATTCTTTGCTAGAAACTTTACAGTTTGTGAGCATTTATCCAAGCGTCATTAGTAAAAATCCGTCGAAATGAGAAAGAAAGAGACAATGAGAGGTAGAGGTAATGAGAGACAGATGACACAATGAGCGGTAGAAAGTGGCAGCTAAAGATAGAGACAGAGAAAGACAGAAATCTCTGACGAAAGACGGGACACGCAGTACGGGGCCGCAAGAGACAGACAGGGGGGAAGGCTCAGAAATGGGGAAAGAAACTCAGAGAGGGAGAGAGAAAGAGAGATAGAGAGAGAGTGATAGGGCGATATTGAGGGAAAGCGACTAGGAACAGTGATGCGATGAAAAAATGAGACGTCACTGTACAAGCGAGAAGTGGTGGAATGGAAGAGAATTTTCATATTAAAAAAAGAATATTTTCTATTAGTTGCATGACTAATACCAAGAACAATTGTACAATTACTGATTCAGAATTGAATTCAATTTTCGGAAAGATACATAGATAAAACTGCTAGAGCACGTAACCAGGTACTTTGGGAGCCGTCCACTTTCCCCCGTGAATTTCGGGCCGACTAGCAGAGAGACCGCACGCCAACGTTCCCTTTCTTTTTCCGAAGATGTAGAGACAAATAGTCAATCAACAAAAAGTAGCGATGTGATTAGAACCATAGACGTTTTCTCATGCATGCAGACATGTATTTAAATTCGGATATGTTAATGAACTCTTAGAGTAAGATATGTAGCTGAAAGTAAATGCGTATACTTCAGTATCTATTAAATTTCTCGTGTTTTTCTCCTTAACGAAATGGTCCATTGACTCCGAGCTGATAGCAGCAAAAATAAATATAAAATGCCGTTTCCAAAGTATATGTTTTTCTTGATGGATTTTCATGCTTAACGGTAGAATTTCTGATTTCTAATTTACTGGGATGTCCCCTGTCAGACTGTCTGAAGACTTTCTCAGTAATTTCTTCTCTAATTCATTACATCTCGCAAGACGTATGTTATGGAGAACTTTGCTCCTTTGAAATTCTGCATCTGAAGATTGAAAAAGTTTAATAATTAAAGATCCATTTAATATTTAGATAACCATTCCTCAGTCATGCATCACATTTACGAGTGCGATAGTCGTCTGTCAACGTAGCCAGAAGGCTATTTGTGTGCGCTATTAATTTGCTTACACAGTCTTGGTTACAAATCAAACAACTTTTTTATGCGCTCTAACTTCGGCAGAAGAAATCAATAACAGAAGATAGACATTACTGCGTACACTTGTTTAGACTAATACAGATTAAAAATTCGAGTAGTTAAGTCTGGAATCAACGTATTAAAGAATGCGAATTAATTATTGAATAATATAAATTACACTGTCAGGACATCGATTATTTTGCAATCAATTTACAAACAAACCGATATTCATTAACCACAAAGATTATACGAGGAAGTAACGGGAAGAATTCTTCACAAAGATTATACAGTGAACAATAACACGGGGGCGTTTCAAGTCAAACTGTTCGATTAACTGACGACCATCTGCAGATTGGCTGAAAATCTGTAAATTGGTTCATTTCCATACAATATGTGAAAAACCAATATTGATCACCGCAAAATATTTGCTATTATCGTGTCGCTTTATGAAATAGCAACATTTTCTTGGTATATAAAGATGTGCAATGTGTATCTATGTATTACACTACGCCATTACAGTGAAAACATATTTTGTTCAAATATTTAATATATTGTAGTGTTATACGAGAGTATTTTATATGCTGTTCTTGAGCAATATGCGTGCCACGTGTGGAAAACCATCTCGTGTGGGTTTCATTCACCAAACGTATTGCTGCTGGGCACTAGTGAGTTACTAATGTGCATGGTTTTGCAGATAGCATACGATAGGGTCATATGTAGTACAATAAAGTCGTTTTATAATAAAATAAATATATACCCCATCATTTTGTTTTAGGTCCTTCTCGTATGTGCTGGCACAACCACGCGTGGACATTTCTTGCCAGCTTGGACCTTCTGCACCCTTTACTTGCGCGATATCCGACCACCTCGAAACTTTTTTTGTTTTTTGCCTCGCCACCCGGCGCGGCGTAGCGTCGACACGCATGTGTGCACTTCCCGAGACAAAGGGATCGTAGGTCTGCGACCAAAGAGGCTGCTCCTGCAGCCCGCTCCTGTGACAGGGCGCAGTGGTCCAGTCGAGGATTAATGGCGGCCTAAACGTTCACAGTGATCGTTAATTTGTTTTTAAAGCCAAGACATTTCTGATTGAAACACTGGCCCACACCAGACATAAACTAAATTACTGGGAGTTTTGTAAGATGCATTTTATCGTCTCTCAAAGTTATCAATACATTTTGATAAATATATTATTCGACAAGGTTCGCCACAACAACGGTCTCAGTAGAATTTATCCATTACATGAAGGCATGAAGCGTTTTCCACCTAAGAGAGTTTTAGGACGAGAAATGAAAGATTTTGTTAGTCAGGAATAATTTAGCCAATTTAGTCAGAGTTACTTTATCTGCCCCAAGCACAAAACTCTGAACTTCCTCCCTTTGGAAATACTCAATCGAAGCAGCTCTCTGGAGATTCAGAGGCCGTAAGCTCACCTTGAGCTCACCGTAATTTCACACATCAAAGTGCCCCACTGTGATCCTTAGTTCGGAAATATTTTTCATTATATAACGGCTGCCCTGCGCAGTAGCCCCAGAACCTCAGCTCGAAAGCTGTCCTGGAGTGAATTCATCATTTGTACTTAAAACCAATTAGTGATTATAGGACAGTGGTATTTTCAAGATATTTCAAGACAATCAATATACTCATTTGTTTAAAGCAGAAATGTGTTATTATAATCAAAATAGACTGAAAACACGTTACGCGACTCAGTGTAGTCGCATCTTCAGATAGTTGCAGACAAAAATAAAAGAAAAACACTAATATTAAAAAAGTCACATTCAAAAAGTATAGTCAAATAAAAATAAACGAATATATCCAATTAGGAGCAATATTTGAAGGTCGACGTCCACAGTTGGTAATATGTATCTTTTTAAATAATATTTTTTGTATGAGACTCTTGATGATGCGGCCATATTGAGTCGCGAAACGCTGTTTTAACCCATTTTGTGGGCAATATAATATTTATATTAAATAAATAATTTTATTCATTGTCTTCAAATTTCCTGAGAATAACACTGCCTTAAAACATGATTGATAATATCGTCTATCCGAACGCATCAACGTCGTCGGTCATTAGTCCCGTCAGAATAGAGCTTGTTTTTATTAGGTTATTGCCATGTTCTCCACACAATGGATGACGATATCCAGCGCTGACCTATATGTAGGCTTGCCGGCATCTCCTACTAGCGACGCACCGCCCCAGCGGGACCAGCTCAAGGACCCCCGACATGTATAGTACTGTAGTGCATGTGAGTGTAATTGTGTGTAAGAAAGGGATGAGAACACGAAAAAGGAAGATAAAACAAAGAGCCACCTCTACCGGTTCTGGTGTGAAGAGACGAGGTACAACAGATGGACTTTTGCAACGAGAAACGTGGCGAGAAACAAATGCAATGAGAAACGTGGTTCTCTTATACCGTTCCGCTTTCATGTCGAACAATGACGCCAGCGCCAGCGCCAGCGCCAGCGCCAGCGCCAGCGCCAGCGCCACCGTCAGCGCTACGTCCACCGCCACCGCAATCGCAATCGCAATCGCAATCGCAATCGCCAGCGCCAGCGCCAGCGCCAGCGCCAGCTCCAGATCCAACAGCGTGCGCCTACAGTCAGCGCCAACGTCCACTCCTCGGCTCCTGGCGTCCAATTCAAGTACCTTGCGAGGCAGGCAATTGCGCGCCGTGCTGAGCGCGCGACAGGCCCTGGCGACCCCATCTGCCGAGTCTCGAACTCCGGCACGCTCACAAAGTGGGCCCAAGAGCGCATTTGTTCACGCATGCCGACAGGCGCCCGTGTGTTGCGAATGGTAACAAGCGCTATCGCCGACTGAGCAGCTGCCTGCGGCCCACTCGAAAGGCGCATTGTGCGGTCAGTGGGCTACGCAAATTCCTAATGTTTCCGTCGGAAACCAAAGGTATATTCTGGAACCAATAATTTACATTGATATAAATTCAGACTCCGTATACAACTATAAACCTGTTTGAAGGTTCCGCTTCGACTAAATCTGATTTCTTAATAGAATGTACAAAATTTTCAATCTCATAACAGCAGTTCTTTCTTTGCGTTACCTATTCAAAATAATTGACATTGTTGAAAAAAATACATTTGATCTAGAAAAAAAATTACGAACTGGATCCTTTTTTATCCAAAAATATTTATCAAATAATGCGTAAAAACAAAGGATATGCTTTAAATTCCTATTCAAAAAAATGAAAAGTAGTTTGTGATTTTTGAATACATTCGATTGATTTTTATTCACCAGCTTAGAATTCTATAGTCACTTTAGTTTCAACCGCGTCGTTTTAGTAAGTTAATTGACTAGGACACAATATTAAGAACAAAGTGCAATTAAGTACTCCTGATTTTTAGAAGTAAGGAAGAGATCATTGTTCATAGTTGCATATGCGGGAAATAAAAGGTGCAATAATGTACTAATGTTGTGGGACTAAATGTGCTATGAACACGTTTTGTCTGTTGAATTATTATGTTCTAATGCATTTTTTAATGCGCACTTTATTTGTGAGTGAAATACAAATGTATGTATTGTTGCCTACAAAATTTAGATGTTTTGATTTTATCAACTTCATTTTAATACTGCGTATCGTCATGTTAAATATTGATACCGTAAAACTGATAGTTCATACTCTATCTGAAAGAACTACTGAACCAACTTTGAAATTTTTTTGTGCCCTTTGAAAACTCATTTGTAGTTATAAACGAAAATATACATCTTTGGAAACTACACACATTGAAAGGCAAAAAGAAATTCGTAAAGTTAGGACCATCATTTGGCGCAGCGTTTCAGCTGCAATCATTAGAAATCTGCTTGCAACAAGACGGTAGTGCTGAAAAAACGTTTGTTTTGCATTGATCTAATATTGAGTTAGAACTTCGCTTGAAGTTAAGTTTAAACATTGTTTCCATTCAACTTTAACAACTAACAAATTTTTGCCGTCATATAATATAAAATTGGATTTAAATTAGTTTTTCTGTTGGGACAAAAATTGAGCAGTATTTTTCTATTACCATCGTCCCAGTTTCTATAGATGTGCAATGAAAGAAAGGCTCAGGCATGCCAAGTATCCTAAAAACGGCGAAAGCAATATGTCATGATCGCTATGTCTTCCGTAACCCCAGTCGTGAATAATGAATAAAAAGAAGGCATTTGTCTGGGAACTCCGCTAGCTGACAAAAGTCGGATCAATTCAATATTCAAATGCCACATACATATGGCACATATATAAATTAGAATTTTCTGTGTTTGAAAATGACAGCAAATATCTGGTTAATGAACAGTATGAGGTATGTGAAAATATGATGAATTATTCTGAATTCTCAGTTACATATAAAGTTATAAGCAGATTTTGAGAGATTATATTTCTCCATTACAGTATTTTTGATTAATTAATCAGTTCTTGAGCAGTTATTCACAAACAAAGCTTTATTTGCAGTTTTGCATTTTTAAGGTCGCTTTTAAATTACCGAAACATGTAGCGATAACTTTGATTGTTTACAGTAGGGTAACTGTGTAGGGGGAACACGACACGTAAGCATAACACGGGCCCACACAAACATCCATGCCCGAGACTGGATTCGAAACCGCGACCCTCTGCGCCAAGCCGAGGGCGCTACGACATTACCGCCTTAGCGCCCTCGGCTATTCAGGCCGGGATTCTGGCGTTGTTTTGCTGAATAACATACTCGGATGTAATTTTAACTCATACGTATTTCTTATATTTTCAGTAACAAAATGATTTGTGGTGAAGTAGAATTTATATTAAATTACTACACATAATATGAAGTCCATTTGTATTTTGGATATGATTGAAAGATTAGTTACAATTATAATGAAAACAGAGTTTTTAACATCTGAATTTTTCGATCAAAATAAGTTACGTATGATTTCTACAGAATTTGGTAGCTAACTATCTAGTTCCAATCTTAATTTTAGCAACACTAAATGACGTGATCGTTATACAAGGTTGTAAACTCATCGAATTTCTGAAAAAGTGGTCATTTTCATGAATGTGTAGAATTTTGCTGAACTAAATGAACTGCTGAACTGATTTACTAAATACATTTTAGGCAAGAACAAATAAAAGAACACACATTGTCTTGTAATATTGATTATGGCGAATGTTACTTTCAAACAGATTTAAATTCTTCATTACTGCCACTTCTGATTAAATGAAATCTGATACTGGGAAGAGTGCAGCAAGAGCTCGGCCAATGTTTGTTGAGGTATGAACACAAATGAATTTATTAACTCGAGAATGTAAATTGAAAATCCAGATTATTCAGACATTGAAGCCAGAAGGAGCACGATTAGGTTTTAAAACGCGAGCGATTGTAAAAGTTTTCGGGCTTTTCACAGTGGCAACAAGATCTACTTACTTTTTACAATTTTCAAGTACATATCATGAACATTTTTAATCAAATCAACATATCGCATGAGTATATTTTGTGTAGTAATAGTATGATAACGTTCTAAAAAGCGGTGTATTGCTTGAATAAATATACGGAAGAAGAAGGATCTGAAATTTAATTGACCCATGTTGAAAAAGTTTCAAGATTTCTTTTTTCAGAATTAAACATTCGATTTTTTCCTGCCTTCACGATGTGCAACTGTACTTAAGATTATGGAGACAATATTGTAGATGAACAAAAATAGTTTGGACTTCATACTATCGAGAAAACGGAGAACGGGAGAAGTTTATACGAGTCATATTCACTTTAAACGGAATTATGTCTAGTTAAAATAAAAAAGCACTATAATACACAACGAAGTACTTTAAAAATAAAATAATAAATTGTTCGTAAATACTAATTACTTCGTTTTCAAACTTCACAATTAAACACACACTCGACGATTCTATTGAGTGTGAAAATCAAAGTTTTCCGTGCGGGCAGACAGTAGGAAAAGTTCAGAAGGGCGGCAGTTAAAGTTATGGAAGAAACTAATTAGTAAGTTAATTTGCTGCGTTAAAAAAGGCAAAATAATGGAATCGAGTGTGGAACATTTTAGATATTTCGCATCGCTATTTTATGATAGGGGTTTCATCTAGCAAGAAATAATTTATGTACGTCTTGAAGGACATTTCCACGCAACATAAACTACGAGAAATAGAAAACACCGATAGATCCTTATAGCATCTTGAGAAATTCACCCTAAGAAAGAGAATAATCGAAGCTATTGATTTTTAGAAGACCTCATTCCGTTGGTTGACAGGGCTTAAAGATAATTTCTCAGAAAATGGAGACGCAACCTAGTAAAGATGTTTCAACGACCACCGACGAAGACAGCTACTCCAGATTCCGCACACAAGACGTGGGAGCCCACACCGAGCTGTTCCGAAGGCTCCAGGGCGAGGCGACA
>BOPP01000070.1:840045-853266 GCA_017312745.1 Gryllus bimaculatus | reverse complement strand
CCCCCGCTGCCTCCGGGTCCCCGCAGAGCAGCTCTCCCCCCTCCCCATCCTCCGCCACCGCCCCCGCGGCGCTGCTATTCACCTGCGGGGCAGACGCGCGACCGAGCCCGCGCTGGCTGCAACCGCTGCGAGGTCCACTTCCCGGCAGGAGGCCTCCAGATCGGTATCACCTCTGGCGCGAAACGCAGGGTGCTGGGCGCGCCCGCTGAATCGCGCGGTGGCAAACCACCGGCTGGGAGGTCCGGCGCTCGCTGGACGATTTGTACCGTCGTGGGATGTCCCAGCACCCGTCAAAGGGTTCCCCGAACATCTCCATTAATCTCCACCTACGAAGTATAGAAATCCTTTCCTTTACCGCGGAGGGAAGTTATGCAGTACACCTCTACGGCGAACAAACCACGACCGCTGCTGAATAAGCGATACAAACCGTCTTGCTCCTTTTTTCTTATAGTTAATAGTTTTTCCCCCTTCCAGTGACCCCCGCTTACAGATTATCTCTCCCCCGCCCACAACAAATTGACTCCATTCCATCCCGGCTGCAGCCGGGGACGACATCAAAGGCGACGAGCAGCCGTGCCGAGCGTGGCTGTCTTTCGGCCCTCGCTCGTGGCTGCGTCGCTCTCATGCGGACCCCAATTTGCTCCTAAATTCGAGGGATCGAGGAAAGCCGAGGCGGCGCGAGTGAGGAGATGGCCAAAACGTGAACGCCACTCATACCCGCAGCGCGTGGTCTATCCAATTGTTTCTTCGCGCCGTAATTCGATGGAAATTTCCCTGTCGCGCGGAGGTAGGACGCGCGGGACAGCAGGTTATGCGGGCGGGGAGGCCGGTTGGAGGTCGCGTACGCTCGTGTTCGAGCACGCGAGGGGCTGGGGTAAAAGCGCTGGCAGTTGCCACATTTAGGGACATTTTCGTAGTTTTCTCAAAATTCCGAACTACAGTACTATTTTTTTATGTACAACTCAATTAGCGATTTGCATACCTTTTCCTGAATAGATCTCTTGGCTTAAAATATGCAAGGTTTATTTTTACTATTATATTTTTTACAACTTCATTTCCAAACCCCGATTTTGATTTAGTAGTGCCCACTTAAAATGTGCAAGTTATCAGAATGTGGTCTCAGTAAACGGTAATTGATATTATACCTCTCGAACGTATTTGAGACCAAGGAAGTCCTTGTTGGTGTTGCATTTTTGTAATGGTATTACTAATAATATATTTTCAGTTTAAATGTATGCGGAAATAATATTGTGTAATAATGCACGCTTATAAGGATAACAACGCATGTCACTTTCTAGAAATTGAATTATGCAAGTATGAAAGTTTAATTAGAGCCATCGTCATGGTAGAAATTTTAAAAATGTACCATTCAATTAACAGGGCAAATGTTAGAGAGAAAACCCACACTTGCAGCTAGTAGCAGATGCGAGTGTTGCCAGATTGGGGGTTCAGCAAATGTAAATGTCTATGGTTCGAAATAACATTATATTATTTATCATATAGAAAAACATTGTCGTATTTGGGCTTCTAAATTTGAGAGTCGTTTGTTTGTGCCTACGTATGAATTCAGTTTGTGTTGTATGATTCAATGACTTCAGTGTCAGCACACGTAATTTATGATTACTAAAAATTTCTTATCTATATTCGTTCTCATCATCATTGGAGGAAGAATTTTCAAGTGACAATTTACCACCATTTTATTACCAATTATTGCATCCTCTTATTATGTTGAAGATTTCAGTACAGGACTTTTGACAACACTCACCTTTTCGGTAACCGTTATAACTACAAAAGTTCGTTAGGTAGAACTACAATACGTCTTTTTCAAGGAAAAAGGAAAGAAAGAAGGATTATATGAGAGGGTGGGAAAAGGAAGAACTGAGCAAAGAACCAAGGACATTTTACCCACAAACAAAACATTAACTGCTTATTTATCAATTCCACACACGTACTACGAGTACTTATGTGCGTCCATTTGCTACCGAGTACAGAATGAAAACTTTAGTGCTTTCAGCAATGTCAGAACATCGCTTGAATGGGATGCATGTTGACTGTACATAGGAGTCTGAGCCAGGAAAGAAGAAAATAAATAGAAAAGAACGTTCTGCATGGGTTTGGAGCAAACAAAAGAAACATTATGTTTATATTAGCTGAAGGAGTACTCAGAAGTAATGAACGGTTTTAAGACTTAACGGTTTAAATCGTTTTAACTTGTATTATGCTAAGTAAATTGAAAGGATATATTCTCTGTATTATTATAAATAAATAACAAAAAACTGAAACATTTTTTCAAAAACCTATTTTTGACCACCCCCTAGCTCGTACTCTGATTACTTCCCTGACTGTATCAACAGAAGTAGAAAGTTATGTTGATGAAACTCAAGGCGAAGCAAACGGAATGGAAACGGAAAATAGACAAGAAGCAAATAATAAATAGAGAAAAATCAGTGAGAAAAATGAAGAGAATGGACGATAAATGGAAAATCTCATTCAACTTAACTAGAAAGTCGAATTTGGAAAATTAACTCAGAAAATACAAGCCACTTGTGGGTGACAATTGGATAAGTACTACCGATGTTGTCCTTGGTAAACGTCGTGCAGACATGAAACATGCGCAAGAATGTTGCATTAGAGGACCACTTGAACAGCCGTTGCGAATAAACAGACGTTTTACTCAATACGAATATGGAGTTTTTGCAGTAGGTTTTGATGCAAACAACGTGACGATAGTAAATGGTTCCATTATTATCTCATTAATTTCACAAATTCAAAAGTATAAACCAGAAATACATCTTTTATCATCACAGAACAATCACAGAAGAAAATAACAACAAATAAACACATCTCTTTTTATAATGAAGTTAACTATAAAAAGAAATGACGCAACAAAAACTTCAGATGACTGTATTTTTCAATGTATCTGCTTTTGTAAACACGTAATGAGAGAAATTATTTTGATGTATTATGATGTATTAAGAAATTAACTATAAATCGATAATACGATCCATTTAAGAGATATGTTAACGGGAATTATGATATGCGTATCATTGTATACTTAACATAAAACAAAGGGTGGAAGTTTTGATATTGTTTACATAAAATAAAGGGTGACGTGTAATATTGCATGAATGAAGTGAGAACAATAATAGCAATCGTTAAATTCTAATGTTAACATTGCCTTTTTAAATTAAATACAAGAGTATTGAAAACGAATGTCGGTGTTTTTAAAAAAATCATAAAATATGGGGTATTTGACTTAGTAATATGAATCTTATTTTATTGTGAACTGGAACCCATAAAAGATTTTTTTACATACATTCCATATGCTCAATAAGAGAGTCATTCTACACACATCCACCATCGACGCACATCCACCACTCGACACCATTTTAGCAGTTATGCTTAGGAAATGATAAACTCTGATGAGCTCCTTCAGTACCAGGTATTCGTCGGCTGAGGAGGGATAAAGACTCAATCTTTAACATATCCCGATACGAAAAAAGCACACGCCGTGAGGCCTGGTGAACGTGGTGGTTAGGGTAAGAGCAATTGATCACGGTCCGTCCCGCGTTTGATTCACCACTGAGGACGTTGTTCGTTTATAAGTGCTCTTACATGCCTGCGGAAATGAGGTGGTGCGCCATGCTGTTGTAGTAGGAAATCATCCTTGTTTTTCAACTCAGGTAACAACCATTCTGTAAACAGTTCTCTGTTGCCCCTGCGCTCGTTTTTTTAGAGTTACGGAGATACGTTTATCTCATCGATTCACTTCCGCTTCTGCATCAGCGGGATGTCCACTGCTTGGCCCTTAACACAAACAGCCCGTATCCATAAATTGAGCATACCATCTGCGAACAGAGTTCGCGGAAGGAGGGTCCTTTCCATATTTTGTTCGAAAATGGTGCTGGACTATGGTAATGGATTGATGTTGGTTATACTCAACAGTACAAAACGCTTTCTCCTTACCGTTCATCGCCATTTTTAAACACTGCTGTTACTGCCATCTGACGATAAACGAGGTAACTACAATCGTTGCATAACGAAACTTCCAGAGTTTGTCTATCAACCGCAGCAGCTATAATAATTGTACTTATTCCAGCAGTCTCTAAAAACAATCATGAAAACCCGACATTAATCTTGAATAACCATGAACAAACAGAAATATGTAAGTCGTGACTAACCAAAACAACAGTGTGACTAGTCCTTGTATTTAGTTTCATTGTAAACAGACATGGATAACAGTGGAAATGCATTGGTTTATCTATCGGTATGGAAATTGAATGATGGAGATTGAGTGGAAGTAAGTATAGAGAACAGGTATTATTAACTAATATTTTTATTTTTTCCTACTGACCTTTAGATCGTAATTACTTACTTCAGATAAGAAACATAATTAAAAGGAACTGTTATAAATTGCTGACTTTGCGCAGAATCTGTGCTGCAAAACTTCACAAAAATTTAGTGCAAAAAAGAGGCTTTTGCGAGTTAGCAATGTGGTGTGCGTAACATTTTTGTTTTTTTCTCATCTTCCTCAGAAACATGAATTCATTTTTTCTTACATTGAAACAATGAAACAAAAAAATAAAATTTTACTGGTCTGTCATTAAAACGTTTGTCGGTGTAGCAAATGATTCCTCAGCTGATGGTCCGTAAGAGACATAGTTTTTTTGTTACACATTAGCAACTGTTACGCATATGACCAAGGACACGGCTGGCACCCTCCTTCGTATTTTTCCCAGTCTAATAAAAAAACTTATTTCTTTGGTCGTAATAAAGTAAAGATTGCACAACGGGTTTCAAGAAAATAAAAATATACGTGAAAATAAAAAAAACGTATAAAATACGGTTATCTTGTGGTAAATACTGGGATGAAATAAAAGTGTCATGTCAATAGTGAAACAAAAACACAAAATGTGTATTTCGTAAAACTGAAATGAAGAGATTTTTTAATTCGTTTTAAGATCTCTTTTTCATAAAGTTTACCCATCAATTTGCTCTGAGGAACAATCTTTAACTAAATAATTTTTCATCTGGAGAGGAAGTTGACAATGAACAGAGAAGCGTTTTTCTAAAAACGTAGCCACTAGCTGAAAGATTGTACCTCTGACTTGATGGTGAGAACGAAGGCATTTATTGCATCTGCGAATAATGTTTTGCCCCCTTGGAGCAGCAATCTTTAAACGTCTTGCTAGTAGCGTTCCAAATAAAAGAATTAGAGGCATTGCCTTGCCACCAATATTATTTATTAAGAGAAAAGCTTTCGATGGCTTAGCCATCATCGTCAGTTACCTCAATGTCAGTTACCTGAATGTTACAATTTTTTAAATACATTTTTCTATCATTTAGCTGACAATGACGACTAAGCCATCGAAAGCTGTTCTTTCCTTAAGCAATATTGACCAGCTTAGATGGGTCAAGCCATCGATTGGTATCACTGCTGTGCATGTTAAGAAACGTTCCTTGAGTTCGAGTCCCGACGGTGGCAGAATTTTAGACAGTAGCTTCATAGCTAGGTCGAATTCAGAAGCAGCCTGGAGGCTGTCTGAATTTAGAAGCTGCGAATGCCGGACAGTTACGATAAGAAACGGGCCACGGGCCGCGCGTGATCTTTCTTTCCTCTTCCTATCCTCCCCTCTTACTTACACACACCTACTCTTACTTGCACTAAACTACTAAACATGTCTGGAGATTAGTCGGAAGCCTAAGCAGCATGTTTCAGTTGGAGCTGTGGCCCGATGGTGGGAGATACCTGGTTAGGGAAAACCCCGCGAGCCGCCGTGCAGGTCTGTGCTGGATCTCGTCATTCAGCGGGGGGAGGCCAACACCATCTCCCACGCTATAAGCATGCCCTACATTTACGTGACTAATGACCTTAGCAGTTGACGTTCCCGGAATCACTCATCAATCAGTTAATAACATTGTTGGGAAAGTCGACGTCCCTAATTCTTTTACTAAAAAACACTAAGCAGTAGCTTTCATACTCCAGACCTAGGAAGCCTGCCCGCCGCACCGCACGCCCGCGCGCCGTTCCCTGGCCCTCCAGCCGACACGACGCAGCGCGGCGTCCCGCCGGGGCCCCGGGCCGCGCAGCCTTAATTGACGCATCGCAGGCCGGCGCGGCCCAGCGGTGCCGTTTCCTGGTTGGCGGCGCGGGAGCGTCGCGCGGGGCTGGAACGCGACCCGAGGGCGGCGGGCAGCTGCATCCGCCGTCGCCGACGCTCCCTGCGCCCCCGCCGCCCTCGCCGACAGGTACGGGGCAACACCAAACATCACGCCGGCCCTCGGGTTCGTTACGAGGGCGGCTTCGTAGAAAGTTTGGGGGGCTCGCAGTTCGGAAAATTAAAAGCGATTTTAATTGAATTTATTTATGATATTAAGCATTTAATTTATACATTGCTTTCAATTTATGCAGGTTGACCACGAAGGAAATAACGAAAATTTGAAAATAAGTTCTTATTAAAATTTTAAGCACATTTTGTCTAGTAAACACCTTCAATATTTTGAATGGCTCAGTCGCAATAAGCACTCAATAGCTTGATTATTCAAAAATTTGCAGATTAGAAACATACGAACACTCTAGAAACATGTACATGTTTTATTATTTATAAAAGAATTGAATGTATTTGTTCACAGAGAAAAATTAACGCAGATAATAATAGTGGTGCAATAGTATGCAGCGATGCTTTCCTGTATCAGTTTTCTATTTTCTTTGGTCTCAACTAGCTACACTAACTTATCAGCCACATATACTTGCCAGCTTCCATCTATCGCCGCCCAAAGAACATTTTTTTTGAAAGTTCCTTAATTTTTCGGTTTTCTAATAATAAAGCTGAAATAGTATTTTATTAATATTAAAGAACAGTAAAACCTCGTCCTAAATTGTAATTTTCTTTGAAAAAATTGCAGCTTTTTTTAAGGAAATTGCGCTTAAGCCCTATCTTAAATTCTAAATTTGAAGCTCTTTGTCAAAGAAAATTTTTGAGTTTTCAAAAATTTCATATGAAGTCATTTAAAGCGCTTTAATTCACAAATACGCAAGTGCTTACAAATTGCTGGAAATGTGCATATTAACAGCGTGAGAGATCTTTCAAACAAATTACATTTGTGAAATTTTTGAAAAAAACGAAATGAAATTTACGTCATATTAAAGAGAATAATTGGCACAATCCATTCGAAATGTTTGAAGAAACAATTTGCAGCTGTTTTTGAAAAAAAATGACGTTTGAGCGTTTCTGAAAATGCGGAATTTGAGCTACTTTTCACAGAAAACTTTTGAGTTTTCGAGATACTATATATGACTTTATTTAAATCACATGTACTTGTAAATACAATAATGTAAACAAATTGCCGATAGCATAAATATTAACAAAGTGAGAGAAGTCAAAAAATACATTTTTGTAATTTTGGAAAAAACAAAAGAATAAAGCAATATGGCGTTTATGCATCTTACAGAGTACATTAAGCACTATCCCTAGCAAAAGTTTAAAGCAAAAATTTGGAGCCGGATTGACGAAATATTTATTTTTGTATTTTTTAAAATTGCACAAATTGCTCGCAATATTGCATGACAACTACTAAAATTTTCAAAAAATGTACAGGACCTTAGTGAAAAAACAAATTTTATTTGAACGAAAAATCTCTACCTTTAATTTTGTAGTTGTTGGAAGAAAGCCGAAAAGCTTTGAAAATTTCGAAAATTCTGAGTTGTACCTGGAAATCAGACCTATGCCACTATTATAAGAGTATAATCTTGAGAGTTGTTGAGATGCTGAGATGCTCTTGCGTCGTCATCGGCGTCGGTCAGGATGGTCGTGGCAGGAAGGCAGCTCGGGTGAATGCTTTTGCGATGCTTAGGTTTAGTGGATGAGATTACTAAGAATGCTTCGACCTGATTGGCAACGATATTTCGGATCGCTGCTTCAGGGAGTAAAATTATCAATTTGGGCTAAAAGTGGGCTAAATATGGGCTAAAACTGGATTAGTAATTAAAAATTCGAATTTATCATTTTATATAATATAATATAATTTATATTATTATATCGACATTACATACTGCACTTCCGAGAATAATTTATTTTCGGAATAATTCATTATATAATTCCGACTGTAATTCTAGTTGAAGAAACTATAGTACTAAAATATTTCAATAATATATTCTGGTGTCATATTTATTGATCTACTTCCTTGAAGGGGCCTGCAGATTGAATATATGAACACAGTCTGCAAAAACATGTATTATGTTGGCCTTTACGAGCCGCCAAAAGTTCAGCAATTTGCATTGCAAACGGCTTTTGAAATGTGAAAGAGTGGGTGATCGCAGCGTCGGCAGTGCGGCCTGAGTAAGGAGGTTCAATGCCTAACTAAAAGATGTATCGGCACTGAACGTCTAGGCGTGGAATGGCATCGCCATTTGCTTATCACTTAAAGTTAACGCATACGACATAACATACTAATAGTAAGAAAATCTCTTCTATTATTATTTACGAATGTTTGCACAAATTGACAGGAAAATAAGCAGTCTGTGGCAACGGTTTTGTTACTTAGCAATACATACGAAAAAAAAAAAGAAACCGTTTTGAGTTTGCTAGGAATGATCAAATACTTTATTATGTTAATGCGCACCTTCCTATATCTGTTATTTTGACTATATTCTCATACTCAGAACATCACTTCTTTCGAAACTTCTTGCGTCACGCGCCGAGGAAGATAGAGCTTCAAAATTCACGTGTGCATTTTATACTATTCTAAACTCGACAGCAGCACTGTAAAGTTCGACTTCGTGAAGACTGCCGTGGGTCTCCAGGAAAGTGGGTGGCGACAAACCAAAACATATGAATGGTTGGAAAATGTCCTTACTGTAAACAATGAATTGTAACCATGAAAGCTTTGCACAAATCTGATGAGATTGCGCTCCCGTCATAGAGGTACTGAATCCACCCAATCTTCCCAACGAGGATATCTAGCTCTGATCACAATTAATGTTACGGTTTACACGCCTCAGTCTTTTCAACAGGATCTGGTCGTTTAAAAACCGGGGGAAAAAATTCATATTAACATAACGTTCTTGGTAGCCTTATCAATGAAGTAGATCAATAAGTAAGTTATATTGTCTGCACTAGTGCAGACAATGTAACTTATTATCATATCACGTTATCATATCATTAAAGTATCAAATTCAAGGGAATAATAATAACATAATTACATAATATTAAAATAACAAGAATATTAATTTAAAACGATTAACCTTGTGAAATAAATCATTCCATCTGCTATTTAGAATTCTGTTATTATATGGGCGAAAGGTTCATTAATACAAATCCTCGGCTGGTCGACTTCTCAGACACCCCTTAGCGTATTTTTATGGTCATCCAGACAGTTATCCTTATCAAAACCATGTAAGTCCATAAAAAGGATACATTGTTAATTTATTTCTTATCTTCAACATATTATATTTTAATAATTGTATCAAATTTTAAATCCAAACTATTTGTAGTGGAAAGAATAAGAGTTGTAGTAATAAAATGACTAAACAAATATTATTTAGATGTTCCATTTTTGAATTATTTATTAATTAAAATTGGCAAATTGAAAGTAATGTTTCCAAAAAGTTTCCATTAATTTTTTGAAGTGCCTTCCTTAGGTATTTTGAGAAGCCGCCCTAGCTGAGAGGGCGGTGCAGGGGGGGAGCTTGGTGGGGGTGCAAGCGGGTGTCAGGGCGTCACGGTGAGCACGCAGCCCCGGGGCAGGGTGGCCGGACGCATTATGCTCCGATATCGCACGCCTCTCCGCTCCGCAGCCCCCGTGCGGCCACGTGCGTACCGGCGCGCAGTGGGCTGAGAGGGGCGACAAAAGTACACATTGGAAGAACATTGCGAAATCCGCGGCAGTGAGGAGGCGCGTGTACGTTTCGGTTTTTTCTTCCGTTCTTGTAGAACATTTGAGGTTTAACACCACGTTTTGATCGTGTATTATTGGAGATTCAATCACATCAACCACAGCAATTACAGTAAAATCAAATATTCTTTTAATTTCAATGGAAAATTAGATTTCACATAAAAATGTACCTTTTAGGGGGAGAAAAGTGAAAAGCTACGATTTTTACCTAAAAATGATAAGAAATTCACTAAATCCGCAGCAATGACGAGGGGTACAACTTTAAAGTTTTTTATCTGTTCTTGTAGGAAATTTTGTGTTTTACACCGACATTTGATCACGCATTCTAAAATATATAATCCCGTCAACCACAGCATTAAAGTAATAACAAATATTCTTATAATTTGAATAGAAAATTAGATTTGACATAAAATGTATCGTGTTTGGTTTAAAAGAGACAAGCTGCGATTTTACCCTAAAAAAATCACAAAAAAGCAAATTTTTAAACTTGATGCAATGGCGAATACTTGGGATCTTGAAAATGAGCATTTTGAAATATGTTGAAAATGTTAGAAAGGTGTATTCATGCAGTTGTAGTTATGTTTTAAGAAAATTAATTAAAAACTACAATATTTTTATTCTATGCGCCGTCACCCGGACAGCCGAGAACGTGCATACAAGTTATGTAATAAACAAAAAAGAAACAACATTTAAAAAATTTTTACCCGCCCCAAAATAATTATTATGAAGGTAATTAAAAATGAGGGCCACGCGTATTTTCCTATTTAAAAAAATCGTTACTTTAAATCTTAGATTAAGTATCTGTGACCATCATCGACATTATGCACGACATCGTAGAGCAGAACGTGCCAAACCTAAGGCGCGCACTTCAGCCCATTTTGGCCCACTGTACAGCGCGGCGTCGCAGCGCGGGGTGGCCGTGGCGGCGGGCAGCGGAAAGAGAAAGTCGAGTGGGCGCGAGCGCTTTATGCTTGATGAAGCCCTCGGGGGCAAATGACAGGCGCCGGAGGTCACGGCCAGAGGACGAAGGACGGCCCTGCGACAGGGCAAATGGATGGGAGGAGGAAGGTGCGGGAGTGGGCTTAGAAACCGCGGCCCATTCATGGCGAGGGTCACTGGTGTAGAGACTCCCGCTGGACATGCGTGCCGTGTGGTTTGCAGGTTACTGGAGGGTCATGCGGGTTTGGTGGTCACAAACCATTGCAGTCCAGATACACGTAATTTTATTCATTGCATAACGTGGGCTCATTTTCCAAAATAGCATTTTGTGCTGATGTAAAATAACTGATACGAGAAATAAACACACAGGTTCTCATTTCTTATAATAAATATATTTTGTAAAATAGCATCCAATAATTTATAGAGATAGCAATGCAAGTATAAGCGACGAACCCAAAAATTTCATTTATTTATTTATTTATTTATTTATTTATTTATTTATTTATTTATTTATTTATTTATTTATTTATTGGTTGATTGTTTTTTGATTTTGTTTGGTTTTATTTTTATTTATTGGTTTATTGATTGGTTTGTTGTTTGGCGCATCAAACGGCTACGGTCATTAGTCCCCTAAGTGGAATGCAATTTTATAACGAGGGGCAGCGGGGATCTTGCCACGCTCGATCGCGAGATCCGGCTCCGTTCTAAGTATGTAAGTCCAGAGTGAGCCTAGGACAAGCAAAAGGAAGGAAAGATCGCACGTAATGCGCGACCCGTCAATTAGGTTTTCATTCGCCTAGTCCTAATCGGAGAAACCTGGGAAAACTGTCGATCACAGCAGACGGCCCTAGAATTCTCCTGTACACGGGTGAATACGCCCCCAACTATGAAGATATGATCAAAAAGACTTCACTCTCGGTTTATTCATGGATTGGTTGGTGATTTCGAAAGTTTTAACTGCTAAGCTTATTAGTTGCGTAAGTGTAGTGGATGTTTTCCCCTCTACAGATGGCGGTGGTCTTCCCCCGCTGGATGGAGAGATTCGGCGCCGTATCTCTTATCAGCGGGGCAATCCCTCCACCCCCAGCTGGGACAAACTCGAAGCTCCCGACCGGTCTTCCGGAACGTGTGGTAGTTTAGTGCATATGTGTGTGTGTGTGTTTGTGTGTGTGTGTAAGTAAGGGTGTGAGTGTAGAATAAGGAAGAGGAAGGAACTACAGCGCGCAATCCCTGGCCCTTTTGTAAGGGCTCTACTCAGGCATTCTCCTGAGATTGATCGGAGGGAACCAAAGAAAATACCTATCAGAGCAGACGGCGTCTAGAATTCTCCGTACAATGACTGAACTCTGCCCAGCTAGTGTGTCGAAAATCCTGCCACCGACGGCAATCGAAACTAGATCCTCCCGATCAGAGGCACAACAGAAACATCAGTTGATGCTCTGAACCCCCTCTTCCGGTCCGTCACCGACTTTTCTTTGTCCGTCATCGACTGTCTCTTTTAATGGTCGTTATTAAATAATGCACATCCGCTTATGGAAATAAACAAAATCGGTGAATAACATATTGCTCTATACAAATTATTTGATCTGATATTCGAATCTCTTGGTAACTACTAAGAGATAGATTGTCTAAAATTCAGAGTTCTTTAAAGATGGAAAGAACTTAAAATACGCACTGAATACTATTTTTTGGATACAGAAGAGCCGCATAGCAGTTTTTATGTGCCATCAATCGGAGCAACAATAAAAAACATTCTCCGAATTATTTCATAATTTAACTTTCAAGTCAGATGCATTATGTTAATCGCAAACATATGACTGCGTTTCCTTTTTTCTGAAAACTTTTGAAAAATCGACGCAAAAAACAATTTTAATGCTATTTAGAAAATAAACAAAAACATTCGTATGGAATAGTCTAAAGTTATGTTTTCATGTCAACCATCAATAGCTTTGTTGAAAATTGTTTTATATAGTACAATACTTCTCTATAACTTGAAACATCTGCTCTTTAGTTAGTTCATTAGAATGGACAAGAGAAAATGTAAATATCTGATGCAGTTAATGCTTATGTTAAATTACTGCTATATCATAATCAGGATTAATCCCTTTTACTTTTTTACTGTTTTACACGATCGAATATAAATACCCTTCTAAATAAACATACTGAGTATAGAAAATATTTTAGGAATAAAAGCAAATTTAAACGAGGCTCCTAACAGATATTTTTCAAATAAAATAATTTTTAACTTGTTAACTTAAAAAATAATGTGCATTCATATTGGAAATGCACACTCCCTTGGAATGTGATGCGATCGGTAAGTGGCGATCCTTTGCAATAAATGGAGTAAAATTACAAAACGAATTTTGGGTTTGGGATAGATGGATGCCC
>BOPP01000070.1:802621-821599 GCA_017312745.1 Gryllus bimaculatus | reverse complement strand
AGATAGATAGATAGATAGATAGATAGATAGATAGATAGATAGATAGATAGATAGATAGATAGATAGGATATATAGGATATTATGTAGGATATGTAAGTATGATAAGGATCTACCTAAGCGACCGTAAGACAATTTACGAAGGCGAAGGAG
This sequence comes from Gryllus bimaculatus, assembly GCA_017312745.1. Classification (NCBI taxonomy): domain Eukaryota; kingdom Metazoa; phylum Arthropoda; class Insecta; order Orthoptera; family Gryllidae; genus Gryllus; species Gryllus bimaculatus. The sequence goes on along the minus strand of BOPP01000070.1, from coordinate 821,449 downwards.
AACTCATTGAAATCGAGATGATCTGTGGTGTCCCACAAGGTTTGAAACTTTGTCCTGTCATATGGAATTTTATGTACGACAGTCTACTAAGCCTAAAACTCCCGCAAAATGTCTCAATAGTGGGCATCGCAGACGATGCAGAAATAGGGGCAACGGCGGAAACATCAGCCCAACTAGAGGTCATCGTGAACGACACCCTGAGAAGAGTGATGAGATGGCTGACGTCCAAAGGGCTGGAAGTGGCAGCCCATAAAACGGAAGCATTACTCATGGACAGACGATCCTACCCCAACCCAACATTCCTAATAGGCAAGGAAAAAATCCAATGTCGCAAGAGCCGTCGCTACCTAGGAATGGAAATTGCCAGGAAGTTAAGTTTTGGACCACACGCTACCAAGACGACGGAAAAACCACTAGTAATAGCAGCATCGCTTTCAAGATTGATGCCGAAAACCAGGGGGCCCAGAGACAAGAAGAGACGACTTCTTATGAGTGTGATGCACTCGAAAATGCTCTATGCAGCCCCGATCTGCGCAGAATCTCTTCAAAACTATAATTTGAGTAGAAAAATGCTATCGTTCAGAGGAAAAGAAGCTCTACGCATATCATCGGCCCATAGAACTGTATCCGGAAGTGCTGTTCTTCTTCTGGCGAACGTCCCTCCTATTGACCTGCTTGCTCTAGAAAGGAAAGAAGTTTACTACTACTCCCATGAGCAAAAAGGCAACAGAAGGCGAACAAACCAAGACACGGATAGGGCAATTAAGAAAGCTAAAAAAAGTAATGCACCGCTGGGAGACACGCTGGGACAGAGAGGAGACCGGCAGATCGACTCATAGCCTCATCCCAAATATATCCAAATGGATAAGCCGCAAACACGGGTGTGTGACATACCATTTAACTCAGGCTTTCACAGGACATGGATGTTTTTAGGCATACCTTAAAAGATTCAGCAAGACAGAAGACGCGGTATGCTTCTACTGCAGCCATGAAGTGGATGACGCCGAACATACGCAGTTCCATTGCCCGAGATGGGACACGCTATGGCATCGCGTGATATGGGAGGTCGGGTGTAATGTCTCACCAGAAAACATGGTTAGACTAATGATCTTTAACAAGGAGAAGTAGACAGAAATAGAGAGAGATATCACTGCCATTCTCAAGAAGAAGGAAAAAGACGAAAGAAACCATATCTGAACCTGAATAGCACCTCGAAGTAATACAGATGGCACCATCCTGAAGTATTGCATAATTGCTGTTCCAGGATGGATAACGCTAGCAACACAAAAGGTTTCTGGTTTTAGTAGGTAAAAATCTCTCACTGTTGAGGAGTACGGGCTGCACTTCATCTTGTTGAAGATTTGCACATTCCCCTTGTAAAAAAATAGAGAGATAGATAGATAATATTCAGTTTAGGTCATATCAACATCTAAATTTCCCCACACAGTTCAGATATAGTAACTGGGATCGACATTGGCAGAGAAAGTAAGTGAAATTCCTGGCGCTGTAGGGGACTGCCCGCGAGTCGCGCCTGCTAGTAAGGTCCCCAGGAAGGCTTCTAAAGATGCCTGAGTCGAAAATTCAGGAAAGGCAACGTGAAACCACCCTGAGTAATTCTTCTCAAGAAAACCCATTTTGTCACCTAACTTCCGCATATGGAAGATATGATCAATGAAGAAGGCAATGCAATGAAATGAAATCTTGAAATCTTGATACCGCAAATGTGTGGTAACGCGAAAGTTTCTATTCCTTATTACAGACAACATCTTGCAGATAACCATAGAAAAATCATGGTTCAGACCTAGAAGAGTGTGCGATTCTGTCCAATTTCCTCTACCGTTATTATTGCTTGGTGTTCTCACGCTGCGAAAACTACATCTTTTGCAGTGCGCGAAGCACTGTATGTATATGATATGAGCTCACTTTTGAGCATCTGTACATTCGCGATCTCTCATGTAAAGTCTGTGGCGGCTGAGTGGGCTGTTCTATTTTCATGAAGCAACCGGATGTTGGTGAACAGTTTTCGTCGAACAAACGCGAATCAACAGTAGGTGGCATTACGAGAATTTAGCGATCGCAGCACACACTGCCTACTCAGTTTGACAATACTTATATTTAACGTTGCCTAAGAACGAACGTTGTGGAAAACTATTTCAAGAGTTGAACCGATACCGAGTACGTGGTGACTTCTAATGTGCTTGATGTCGTTTTATGATATTTTGTGTAAAAGCTTCAAACTGTGAACTGCTCTTCCCGCGTCCGGGAGAACTGTATACGATCTAGTAATCAAACGAAGTTCTCGCGACCTCAAATAATTCTTATTATCTGTGCTCCTCTGTGCAGGCCACGATGCCGGCGTGGGTGGTATTTCCGCGCCGAGGCGGACGCAGGAAGCGGGGCGATGAGAGGGCGAGTGGGCAGAGGTCGACACGTTACATAGTTTTTGCACTGATTATTGTCGATATGTAAGTAAATATACAGTAATAAATACAAGTAAACCAGTCAATCAAAAAAGCAAGTAAACAAATTATTAATACTGGCCATCTGATTAGGCAGGTGCGCCGCCCAGCAATCAAACGCTGCGCGCGTCGCGCTAGCTACCGGAACGGGGCCTTGGTAAAGGCTCATTTGCAATATGAGACAATTTCAGAACTGGCAAGCGTAAGCAGTTATTATGCAAATCAGACGCAAACACGTGACCGTTGTTGTGTTGAGAGGGTTTCATATTGTAATTTCTTTCTTGAAAAAATACTCGTGTGCGAAGTCACAATTACAGCTTTCGGAAAACGTACGTAATCCATCTAACAGTAATATTTGAAATCTCCAATCGTCTTCCAGAAGAAACAATACCTACAATGCTTGTCGACAATAACGGCCATTTGCCAGTGTGTCGTAATCTACTTACACAGGGAGGTTTTTAATAAGATTATTTACTTTTAAAATTAATTTTAAAAGAAATTATTGCAAATAGCATAGAATTAAAAGATATTTATTTACAGCAATAATATATAATAAATAATAATTAATAATGCTTTGAATTTTTCGAGGACATTATTAATATTGAAAATTGAATTCAGGATAATAGAGGGCAAGTCAATTACGTCACTTGCAGTTGTTTTAGTTTATTTCACGTTTCTTGCATGAAAAACGCCTTACCTCTTCAATTACATGATGTCACAATTGCGAAAGGACAAGAAATGCTTTTATATCTATTTCAAAGTGAATAGTGACAGTTTTAATGAGATTTTGAATCTGATCACCGACAACATGAGAAACTATGACATCGCAAAACTATCGCAACTGAAATTTGTTTCATATATTGGTGCAAAAACAAGTCGTTCTTCAGGACTTTGTGCTGAATTAAAAATGTAATTAGAACAAGGGGTCCAAATGAGTCACTTTTGTTGCTTCGTAGGCCAATTATTCTAAATCGAATGACAACACACCTCCATGATCTTGCAACAAGTAAATCACCGCAGTAATTATGAAGAATTCAATCACTGGATTTGCAAGAATCGCAATTTTTATCACTTGTTGCCGTTCATAGACATATTGCGATAGTGCACGAGACAATATCATAAATTGATGACTTTTCACGCAGTTAGAGAGACAGAGAGAAAGAGAGAGAGAAAGAGAGAGAGAAGGAGAGAGAGAAAGAGAGAGAGAAAGAGAGAGAGAAAGAGAGAGAGAAAGAGAGAGAGAAAGAGAGAGAGAAAGAGAGAGAGAGAGAGAAAGAGAGAGAAAGAGAGAGAAAGAGAGAGAAAGAGAGAGAAACAGTGAGTGAGTGAGAGAGAGAGAGAGAGAGAGAGAGAGAGAGAGATTTTACAATATTTTAATAAAAGTTTAGGGATGAATGTTAATTAGAAATTCTTCCCAAGGAAACATAATTTAGATACCAATTTTAGCGAGTCATTCAGAAACATCAGCAGTGTCATCGACATGTATGAGTTCTCATTCTAAAGCGTTCTCTATTTTACAACGCTAAAAGGTAATTTATTGATTAAAATTGTAGTAGAGCGTGTGGATAAAAATGCTAACAAAATCTTCATTATCTTTGGCATTCTCAGAGTTAAATAATATCATACTAAACATTGGTTCTCAGCTCATATTGTGTCAAACGTTTCATCTTCTCTGAAATAAATGGTGAAATATTTATGACAATCAATTAATGCTACCAATGCCCTCATTGCCAAAATATTGATTCATCTCGTAAAAACGCTGAGAAGGCATTCCCGATGAGATACGGAACATATTAATGATAACCACACTTCGCGGATAAAGCTAATAAACAAGTTGACCAACAATCACATGTAAGCGCAACATTGAGATTCATTCAGCCCGAAACGTGACGTCTAAATTTCCCTCTCTGTAAACAACATATATAAACTTAATATAAGTGCTACGAAACGTTGGCAGTCCAAAACCGCAGCATCGCCACGATAATGAGAAAACAGTTGAGGAGCTGCGACTTAAAGACACCGTTTAAACACGTAATGCATAAAAAACGAGCTTCCAATTCTCCAGCAGGACTGGAGTGAGAAGTACAACAAAGAGAATTTAGCTAAAGAGGTCCGAAGTAGGTGGTATTTATTGCCTTCACCCTGCCCGCGGCCACTTTAAAATATCTCTCGAAAGTTATACATAGTAATATACGTCAACGGCTGCATTATGTACTACTAGTCATCCTAATTTAAGGCAGTCGCAGCGCGGGGCGGTTCTTGTGGAACTGACTGCCTTCCTTGGGTTGCGTTATGACAGCTTCATTTCCTTCCCCAAACGATCGGAATACCTACGAGTCATCTGCAATTCCAAGCGGTCTCCAGGGACACCGCAGGCGCCGCAGCTTCTCGAGCGGCGGTGGAACGAAGGTGCAGGCGGAGGCGGAGGCGGCGGCGCAGGGGGCGGGGGAGGTGGAGCAGGAGCTGCAGCAGGACCAGGGAGAAATGGAAACAGAGGTGGCTGCGGAGGGGCGGTGACCGCCGACGCCCCAATGAAGCAAAACAGTCTCATCCCAGATTACACAAGCACGTGCGACGGTGGTGGCAACGCACGGGAGCTGTTGTGGCAGTGACAGTGACAATGACTCCGACAATGGCGGTGGAGGGGCAGTGATGGTAGAAGCAGCGGCTGTCAGTGACACAGTGGTGACAATGTCCGTTACCGTGACGATGACAGAGACAGTGGCAGAAGCAATGATACTGGCAGTGACGGATACGTTATCAGTGGTGTAACAAGTATTCTCACTGGCACTGACTCGGACACTGTCTCTGCAACTGTCGTTCTCACTGTCACTATCGACGAGAGGGAGTCGGAAATGAAACGAAAAGCCGGAGATAGTGCCGATGAACGAGGCAGAAACGGCAAACAGACTTGTGCATTGGAGTCGATTGCAGTGGCCGTTACGGAAGAGAGGGGGAGTGAGAGGAAGTGGATAGAGAGAGATAAGGTCTGGCTGCGGAATTAGTGGAAACGTAAAGGATGCGGGCCGTAGCGAATTATACGACGGAGGTGGAGACAGCACCAATTAGGTGGCAGATGGGGCAATTCCACCAATGGTGGCGGAGTGGTGTCTGTAGGTGCTGTTAAGGTCCACTCGGCAGCGTCTTCATTGTGGAGGTTCGAGTGAGAGCAGAGGCAGTGGTAAAGATAGAGGAAGGTATGAAGGTAGAGACGACAGTGGATTTCAAGGCGGATAACGAGGTGGAGACGGAAACGAAGATGGAGACGGATGCAGAGACAGAGGTCGAGGCCGGGGTCGAGGCGGACGCCGTAGAAGCCGTGATACAGTGGTGTATGTGTGTGTGTGTGTGTCTGTGTGTGTGGCGTCTGTAGAGGCTGTGGAGGACGCGACAGCCTGCGGGGTGGGTGCGGCGTGGGCCGTTCCTTTTCAATAACGCTCGCCCGGGCGCTTGGGACATCCCAATCTCAGAGCAATTAGCGGCGAACGCGGCCCGGGCGCCCTCAGCCCCGCCTCCCGCCCTCCGGCCCCAGCCCGCACGGCCTCACCAGCCTCTGCAGCGCCCGCCACTCCTCGCCACGCCTCGCTTAACCCGCTCCACGCGCACAGGCGGCCAGCGCAAGTTCAGCCCTTTGCGTTCAGCCCCTTGCATTCCGCCCCCTGCGATCGGTGCACGCGTTCGGCACCTGTCGTTCCGCGCATTAGGTTTGACGCCTTGTGTTGCGTTCGGCGCCCGGCGTTGCGTTGCGTTCGGCGCCCGGCGTTGCGTTGCGTTCGGCGCCCGGCGTTGCGTTCGGCGCCTTGGTATTGTGGTGATAATGTGGATGGCGCAAATGGGGATTACCGGAACTCTGTCATCGGGCATCTACAACTCTCTCGGCTCGGTCCAGTTTTTGTGATTCTGCATGTACAAAGAGTTTGTTGAGATGGAAACAGTGTTTACATGGTAATTTGTCGTAATTGAATGTTCAGAACGTATTGTATCTTTTTATTCTGCGTATACCTTTGTGCGAACGTTATAGTTATTAAAATATTTCCTCCAAGAGACCGAACGTGCATTAACACTAATTTGGCACCCATTCTATGGATCTTATGGGCTTTTCCAGAAAATAAACATACCCCCAGATTTTAAGATTTCAAAACTGTTATAAACCTATATTTACATTAATATAACTTTTCATCACAATTACATTAGTAAAATAATACCTCGAATACATTATGTTTTTACCAAAAATCGTGGTGAGAATCTTTAGAGTTTATTGTTTTTTGAAGGAAGAGATACGTTTGGCTGTTGGATCAGCCACAGCTGCGGTGCCATGTGCTTCGGTTGCCATATCAGACTGTACTCAGAAAGTTCGCGTTCCGATTGTTTACATGTGTTTGTTCGCTTGTGTATAGTTGTATTTTGTTTTTGACATTTATGGTTTTAATCACGTCAAAGTTAAATGTATTTCGTTTAATTTTCTTCATTTTTGTTTTTAGATTGTGTTAAATTTATTAATTTACATTCTTTAAAGTTAATTTCATATTACTTTGTAAACTTGATTTAGAATGTACGATCCATCAACAGTAAAGTGGAAGAGTGGTAATGTGCTTAATAGTTGAAATAAACAAATTGTAATTAATGTTTATAACTATTTAACTATTATTATATTTTGCAACGTGATTCGTACGCAATACCTACCGGTAGATAACTGACCGCTCATATGGAGCGAGGCAGCTGGATTTACCTAGAATCAAATCCGTTTGTTCCCGTCAGACCGACTTCTTCATCAAAGCAATTTTAAATGTTTTGTTAGGTACTCAAAACTTATTATTTACCTACTGTTAAAAAGGAAACACGAGGCTTGGCCGTTTTACAACTGCATGTAGTTGGTTTAACTTTTGGATATTGTATTGAAATAGTGGCGCACTTTAAAATTAATATTTCCTCCTGTTTTCTTAGCACATTTTGAAGCACAAAGAATGTGAGAAAGTGAACAGAAACGTTCGTGTGTATTGGAGTTTCTGAGAAATAGCTTTAGATTTGAGGAAAGGGAGAAAAATTCGAATTCAGAAAATTGGAAAGGTTCCAGACAATATACTTGAGTGCTTAACTAGCGCTCTGCCCCATTGCGGGATTTGTTTACACCATCGAGCGCGTAACTTTCGATTCATACAGTACAGCAGAAAAGCGCCGCCTTTGGCGTCACTGTTGCCATAAGAGACCGTACTTCATTCTTAACTTCGGACGCGCCGTAGCAAATGACTTCGGAATTGTGCAGACAACAAACTGTGAAGTCAGTACGTGGGAGATATATGCTTTGTGGTTCTTGTTTCGCAGAGATAGGAAAGTAATATGGGTTGTGAGTGACAACTATTGTTTTAATGACCACAGCTGTCGTGGCTCAACGGCGTTCTATACATCAGCGCTCGATTTAGTACGAGGGACTTTACCAAGAACGCAGAAATCAAATTAGCCGTTATTTAAAGCATGATATATTTTTCTTTACATTTACATTTTGTATGGTACGTTCCTTCCCTGTATCGACGTAAAAGACGAAAAATAAACCGTATAAAATGCACTCAATGCTCTTCTCTGCATCAAAAGGCTACAAATGCAATTATTGCGCCAAGTTTTTCAAGCATTAGTTTTCATGCTTTATGTCAAATATGAAGATATTTATTATAATTCATAATAATACAGTTGTTTAATTACCGTAAAGATAATTATACAATTGTGCTAATTGCACAGTGAATGGAAACAGTGTATGCTCGTACTGCGTGTTAAAGGCAACATTACATGTCCTTGGTTTCATGATGCTTGCATCAGAATTGAGATGAATAATGAGTGTACTAAAGTTCGTCTAATAAATCAATTGTCTGTCAATGTCACGTGCAGGGTCATGAGGTCATGCAATCGTATTACATCTTACCCTTTAGATCAAACAATGTTTCGCAAACATTATCCACAATGACTTTGCAAATACGAATCGAAGGGCAAAGTAGATAGTCGCATTGCAGGTGCGAGTATTTAATCGTGGTTTATTCATATACAGAGTTATTTTTAATCAAAAAGTATTTTAATTGCAACATATATCCGTAGAATATTGTAATGTTCTGCATTATAGTGGTAGATGACGTTATAGTTTTCACAATAATAAGTGCGCATGGACATACCGAGTCAATGCAATAAATGACAAGGAAAACACGATTCATTTATTTTTATTCATGTGTTATGTATGGCATCGTGTTAATTTCAAGTGTCATCGATTTCACATATACTTTTATTCATTTTTGAAAACCAATTCGAGTTTCTACAAAGTTCCAGGGCCGACAGTTTGGATTACTTCACCATATAGGAGGTGCCTTCGGATAAATTTAGATCCAACAACCATCTTTGTTCCTCTGTAAAATTCCCTGGTACGTGTTACTGCTGAAATTCCATAACATTCGTTACACGTATTACACTTTACGTCGTATTACATGTAGTTACACGTATCGTCAGAGTGACATAAAGAATGGTGCATTTCGATTTTAATACACAAATTGTCACATTCTTCATGATAACACAACTTCTTTGTTGACAAAAGGAACGAAGCAAATGATCGTTACAACGGTAGAGGTTATATTGGATTTAATATTCTACATCGAAGTTCATATGCACTTCATTGAACTGCATGTGAACTTCATTGTGCACTTCATTGAAGTGCGCGATAGCACTGACTGAAGTCAATGCAATCGCGCCCAGCACTGAGAGCCCCGAGAGAAAGTGAGAATCAGAGCGTTGGCCATGTTTTTGTCGTCGTAACCGACGTGTCGCCGTGGTCGGAAGTGGAGCGGGCGAGCGGAAGACAACCGCCGTACGGCACGGCAAGCGAAGGGGGGATGGAGGGGGGGGAGCGGACGCATCGCACGCGCGCGTCTTCCACACGCAGCCATCTGCCTCCGCCCCTTCTCCTCCTCCTCCTCCCCCTGCTCCTTCCACCCCACCCCTTGCCGGCGCTCAAAAAGCCCGCTCCACTTTCGAACAGTCCACAAAACCCCGTCTTGTCGAACTTCCCCTCCCTTCGCCTCACCCGCAACCATGCCGCCCCACCCCCTCCGCCCACCGAGAAAATTACCTTTATAGCTTATCCTTCGGCCTGAGCAACCGCAGAAGCCGCACCGGTGCAGCTGACCTATATTTCATCCCGGCTCCACCCCGCCCACCCCTTTCTCTGCCCACGAACCGCGCCTTCTCCTCGGGAGCGTACGAACAAGCAGTCGGTCGCTAAAATCCTACTAATTTCGCTCTTAATTACAAAGCCTTACTCCCGTTTCACCCCCGTGCCCCATTTTGCCCCCGCCGGCGACCGCCGCGTCTCCGACTGAAAGAGGGTAGGGTTCCCTGCGCTATTATAGAGGCCAACACCGCTCCGGCAATAATAAGGGGGCTGCGGATAAGTTTTCCATGGGTAGTTTAGTTTTCCGAGAAATTAAGTTTCCAAGATTGTGCTATCTCCGCGGCGGAACATCATATAATCTGGCCAGATATATCCTGTAGAAGGCATTGAAAGGTAAAAGTAAATTTTCCACAAACTGCCCTTGGATTAAGTAGTAATCTTCGTTATTGTAGGTTCTTACGTTGGTATTACTGAAACTGTTGTTTGAAAGTTGAATTTTGTAAATTATGAGAGTTTTTTATGAAAATTTGTATAGATTTACATAGTTTTATACGTAAATATCCGTAGAAAATCGCTATGAACCTATATAGATATATATCAACATGAACCACGGATTCATATTTCTCGTTTAGGTCCCCTTTATCCATTGAGCAAACGCTCAAATGATGCCTTTCTTTGATTCCGATCACTCAGTGTAGCTTTTCTCCTTCCCAATAGGGATTGTACTGTTCTTAACGTTGATTAAATAAAATAAAACTTTTATTAAGTTTTATTTCCTGTTAATTTATAATGTTTTTTTAAACTTAAATATTCAGTAAATTGGTTCTTAATGATGAACATAAGGACATTAAACATTATTCAGAGTATCCCCTACTTAATTAGTTGTAGTGGGGACAGTAGGGCTTGGGTGCATTCAAAAGTGCCTTGTCATCTGGCGATTTTCAAGATTTTAATATGCGAACGATATGAGTGCAATGCAACTTGCTAGAAATTATATTCTGTCATTTATGTCGTATGCAATTCTTAATGGTGCCTTAGCTTAAAGTATACCATTTATGATTTCACGAAAGCTATTTCAATCTGTAAACTTGTCTTGTTTTGGTGGCGTATGGCGATGCTGTACTCTGGAGTTGATGTTAAATTTACAGGGCTATGATCTGAAGATATATCGTAGTTTGATCGTATTTGCATCTTATCTGTGTCGATATCTTTTGTAATGAAGAAACCCAGGAGACCAACAATTTTATTAACGTCTGATGCCCAGTACGTCGGTTCTCCAGTAGACACTGTAGTAAGCGTATTGCTTTGGATACATTTGAACAGTTGACGACCTTTTGGAGAATAAAGTCGGGAACCGTAGAGCACGTGCTTCAAGTTGATGTCGCCGTTGACAATAAATCTAGTTCCCGAGGAGTTGAAGAAAGAAACTTCAGTTCTGTATGGATTTTTATTTCGTGGACAATAATCAGCGTCTATGATGTTCGGTCCGAAGGTATCGTTAAGTTTGACACTGGTAGATTGTATATAATTGTGATGACATTTTTTTAGTTCAAAATGTTTTATATTGTTACGTATAATAATAGAGGGTACTCCATGGGCCGTGCCATCAAAAGTAGGCTTTTTATAACCTTGGCCACTCGATGTCGGGTCGTATATTGTCATTGTTATTTACTTTGTGTCTCTTTTGTCCTAGTTCCATTCGCAGGCACTTCGAAACAACTGAAGTATGAATATGACGGAAACATACACGAAAAGTACGTTCTTGTTTAACTGATGATTTTCAAACTCGGTTTTCTTTTCGTTAAGATGATGAACGAGAGTTCGGTAATTTTCAATAGTTGTAGGAATCACCTTCACTTTGTTGAATTTATTAGGGCTGGCACATTATTGATGTCTGGTATAAATATTGATGGTGGTATTAAAGGAGGTGGTTGACTTGTAATATGGTCAGCTGTCTTTCTGTTGCATTGATTGGTTGCTGTGTAGTTGATGATACATTTTTTGTTATTTAAGGTCGAGGTCATTAACGGCGACTATTGCATTTAACAGTATGGCACCTGACTAGATAACATGAAATGGTGATAATAGGGGGTGAAAGGACGAACACAAATACAACCACGCTCGAGGCGGCGGGACTCGAACCCGAGATCCTTCGGTCGGAGATCGCTACGGCGCAACTGCCTTAACGATCTTAGCCACCGGTACCGCTACTCTTTCTTTACGTCTGTGTTTCTCACGAATGCTTGACTCCAATTCTGCCGAGGTCACCAGTACGTTTGCTATAGTTTCTACGCCGTTATCGCGTGACGTATAGCCCCAGTTGTAAGGTTGTTACAGCGGCAAAATATTATTTCCACTTCCGCAGACCATTGCATTTATGAACACGAGCTTTCCAGTTGTGATTGTTACATATCTTGAGTGTTTTGCTGTGGTTTGGTTTCTCCTAGATTATCTTCCCTTCGATTTTTAGAGGTTAAGTAGCTTGGTCCTTAGTCAGCGTGCTCGCTTTCTATAACGCGACCCCGGGTTCGATACCATGTCGGGCAAGCTTATAGTGTGTGTTTCTCTTGCAATGTCCCAGTACATGTTGCTGTGTGACGATGATAAAACGCACTTCTCAGGTTGAATAGATGAGCATATGACATGGGAAAGTCTTCGTGCTAGCCACACGTACCCACTTAACTCATGGCCGCGAGGCCATGACGCTGCTGGTGGCCCCTGACCCTGTCGCGGGCTGTCGGGCCAAATACAGGCAGAAATAGTTCGGTACAAAGGAATCATCGCTCGCTATATGAATGGCGTTGTATATTTCCTAGCCTAGGCTAGGGGTTGAAGAGTTCCTCACAATAATAGAATCCACGTTGAATGTATTTTTTATGGTCGCATCAACATCTAGGTCATTAGCGACCAGTTGTAAGTACTTTTATATCAATTCTTTTCACTCAATAAATTAAACTAATTCACTAATAGCCAAAACTCTGTAGCATTGTCGGTAGCTTTGTACGCAAACAACTATACACGTTTGCGCAGTTGGAGAGCGTTCGGATTGATATTATAGCCTCGGCTGTCCAAGAGGGACTAAATAAACTAGCGGGCGAAAACAGCACGTACTTTCTTGTCCGAAGTTTCACGCAAAATTACGCGAAAAGTAGTCAAATTTTCGAAAAATTGTAAATTACCTTATTTAAAAATCTATCTTTAAGTAACAGATTTTATTTGGGGGAAAATATCTATCTTTAATATTTTGGTTGTAGAGAGACGCCGAAAAAGTTTCAACTTTTGCAATTTTCGAAAAATTTGGGTTTTTCAACGAACATGAGACCTGCGCCATTCTCCTAAACCTCCTTCACACTCGAAACAAAATTAAATTAAAACAACGAAATTTAATAAAAAACGATGAACCTTTTTTTTAATTAGGAAAATATCCCGAGGGGTTTCATGTAAAGTACCCCCAAAATTAAAATATCAGTTTGAAATTCAAGGGGTCACGACATCAAGCAAATCGATTGAGGAATAACAATTTTGGAGAAAATCGGTTGAACTGTTTAGCCGCTAGCTCTGTTCTCAGACTGACCGATGGACAGATGTCTTGCCACCATTCAATTTTTCAGCATTAAGGACGCATAAAACATGGATTCTGACTACACCACGTGTTAGAGAATATTTTGTCTAAATTTAGGATTTATTCGCTTTTAAAACTGGATTTATTCGATTTTCGTTAGAACGGCCCTGTAATAAAAGTTTTCATGCTGTAAATTTGCGGGTTTTCACGCAGCATTACATAACCTTCTTTCTACTCCGTAGCAAGGAAATAAGAGAATAGTGTAACGTATTAGCCAGCGTGCCTTATGGCATCTATTTGGGGACGCTTGGTTGCGGATTAGTCTCGCCACAGGAAGAAGGGTTTTTCCGTAAAGGGAAGAACGCGGAAACGGGAGACACAAGGCTTTGGAAGTTTCCGGCTTATAGAGCTTTTCACTGTTATAACAAGCGAGGGGGTGGCGTGACGTAGTAGGTCACGTGGGCCTCGCCTATATAAGTGAGTGTACAGAGCCAGTAGGTGGGTTCTGGAGACAGCGGGAGAACCTCGTGCGTGTGCACAAAACTAGGCGCCACGACGGTGCATATGCGAGCCAGGCTCGCGAGGCTGGAGTCACTAGTTGACGAAGCCTGCGGACTTTATGTCCTTGGGTGACTGCGGTCACGGGGGAGCAATGCTGTGTGCGTGCTCCGAGGTGAAGAGTGGTTGAGTGCCACGATTCACGCCGATTCTCAATCGGATAACATCGCTCCTGCGATCGAGGCAAACCAGCCGTTGGTGCGCCAGAACGGACTTAGTGTCCCAGCGTGACATCCGGTCACGGAAGCTAGGCTTTGTGCGCGCTTCAAAAGTAGGAGTGGCGAATGTCACAATCAAAACCATCTTCAATCGGGTTTGGATCGCTCCCGCGATAAGGGATAGTAGGTCTATCAGAGCTAGGGTGTAAGTAGATTATTAAGTGTATATATTTGTTTTGTTTTATTTGTTAATAAATATATTTGTTATACGAAAGCTCTGTGTCTGTGGTCGCTGTGAGTATCCATGACGTCACAATAGGGAGTAAAAATTACGCTTTTCCTAATGTATCGAAAGACGATCGTCAAATAAGTTAGGCATCTTCGATAAATTTACTAAGAAAAATCCCTCACTTTGTTTAACATTTTCTTCTGCTCAGTAAGTTCTCTTGCCATAATCACAATTTCATTTACGAGTAAGATATTCAAGATTTCCTCCATGAATAATCAGGTGTTAACAAATTGGCTATGTTGCTGGTGCCAGCACATGAAATAAAACCAAATTAATTAAATAACGCATGTAGTATTATTTCTTAACTTCATCCTGTTTCACATGTTCAATTTGAGTGCATTCATTTTTAATAATTCTAGAATTATTTATTTTATGAATTCATACACAAAGCGAGAAACAATTGTAAAATCAATTTTAAAGTATCTTATTTGGCTCACAGTTGGTGAAAATTTTGTTATTCATGACCCCATATCGCAGAGGGGGTGATTTGCAAGCTCGCACGTCTTTGGTGTCTGTGGGTCTCGATTTATGTAAAATCCTTGAGCAATCTCACTCCAGCGGTAGGGAAATTCGGTTACCTCACGAGATAAAAAGCGATAGGCATAGTTATAGTAGTTCGTGGATCATTTTTGACGTTCCTTATGTCTAGTTAGTAAGAGAAATATTACCCAGTTTCTCCCCCACCGTTGTCCGACTTAGCTCTTGATCACAAATTTTTAAATTTAATTGTATTCATGTTAACACAAATCGAATACACGCATCAAACCCCATCATAAACTCTTAAGAACTTCATTACTAATCCTTTTTTTTTCAAATTTTCTCTCACCAGTATCCCTGGCAAGTTAGAAGTTAATTTACGGCTGGGGCGGCACAATTAAATGTGCCCGCGGCACGCTCATCTGCTTTTGTGGCAGAAGAAGAAAAATATTTTTGTAACTGAGCTAATCTTGTAAATAATGCCTAGCTGAAATCATGACAGGATTAATTTGTGAGGGGTCTCTAAGTATTGCCCAAATATGGGAGCCCCTACGAACACTGAATACGAGACGTGTAATAAAAATGTATGTTACAATAAGTTAGCACATTTACGATTTTAAAAATGAAATATTAAAATATTTTACAGACTGGTGAACTAATGCACAATTTTATTTAAAAGTATTAGGCACTCCTTTCGATCTGAGACCGAAGCACACGCTTAGTTTGCTAATGTTTTAAACAATCCGTAGCCCACATATCTTAAACCAAACTATATACAAAGAAGATTTTTACTATCTCACGAATAGGGCCATTTATAAATATTTTACTTGTCGGGTTTGAATTCTTTTTCTCTTATTTGGTTTGTTGCGAACAGAGTGCAAGCATCGAGGGGCGACCGTGCTGCCGAAAAACACGGAGGTTTGACGGTCGGGGGGTGGGGAAAAGGGGCGAGGGGCGGCGATAACAAACGCGCTAACGAAGGAGAGACTTCCCCTCTCCCTCCCTCTCAGTTTGAGAACTGCTTGAAATTTATGTAGGCCCCCTCCGCTTCACTGGAGGGGAAGACGGGGCGGCCCCGGGCCCATGGGCACGCCGACGTGCGCGTTCGGGATGTTTAAGTTTTCATTACTGGAAACTACTGGAGCTACACCAGCACATGCTCTTGCATTATTCAGAATTTTGCAATTTTCGAAAACCCAGTGAGTTCAACGAAAAAGAGACCGAATACACTTTTTAAGCGTTCCCTACTTTATACTTGGTAAAATATAAAGAAAAAATCCGCGACTTTTTCGTACGTACTTCAAGCAGAAATTACGAAATATTATTTGTTGATCCAAAACATTGTGCAGGACGTTTAATAAACATTCAATTCTAAAGCAAACAAAAAAACCGTATTATCAATGTTGTAGTTTTGGAATGTTAATTTTTTACCATTTTCGAAAATAATTTCCCGAAAATGAGCCGGTACTAATATTTGGCGTTCTTTGCTACATATGATGGAAAAATAAAGGATATAGTTTTTAGCAGCTTTTGAGAAAATAATTGTTTAAAAAATGTCTATTTCACACACAATTGCACGAAGACATCTCATATTCTCGAAACATTTTACTTAAACCTTACTCCAATATATGTCTTTGAACAACGGATTTTATTTTTTTTAATTCTTTATTCACAATTTTACAATTGTAGAAAGGCACTGAAAAAAACTTTGATATTTGCAGTTTTCGATAAAGCAGATTTCAACGAAAATGAGGCCTGTGCTATTTTAAACGTCGTTTACGGAATATGGGGACAAAAATTGTAAGAAATCTAGAACAATTTTTGAGAAATTTTTGAAAACGCCACCCCTCACAGACACACACAAAATCAAAATATCTGCTTCAAACTCGTAGGGCTTCGAGTTCGTTCGGAGAATAACAACTTGGAGAATATCTACTGGACGGTTTAGGTGCTAAGGCTGAGCACACACAAACAGATTTTTTATGTGAATCAATTTTTCGGTACCAAGGTCCCACAAAAGATATATTATATCTATACAATGTGTTAAAGAAAGTAATCTACTACATATAGGTACAAGATTCACCCGCATTTTACATAAAAGGTTTTTTAGGAAAAAGCTTGACGAATATACGCCCATTTCCGACATACGACTACAATACTTCCTCTTTTCCACTTACATACTCGTAGTAAGGCGAGCATGTAAAAAGCACCTCAAAGTCGCCTCCCTACGAAGTTGCATGTTACGCCGAGTATGACAAAAGTACCAACTCCGGCTTCGAGTAAGCGGGACTGCTGAATTCTGAGTCTCCAATTGCCGCTTCAAACCGACACAGAAACGTTGCTTAGGGCTGATATGGTATTACAGTTCGCCAAATGATGGGTCATTGGTGAAAGAGAGTGATGGTTCATTCGTGAAAGAGAGAGCAAGAAAGAAAGAGAAAAAAATAGAGAGAAAGAGCTAGAGAGAAAGAGCTAGAGAGAAAGAGCTAGAGAGAAAGCGCTAGAGATAGAGATAAAGAGAGAGATAGAGAGATGGAGATAAAGAGAGAGATAGAGAGATGGAGATAAAGAGACAGAGATAAAGGAAAAGAGACAGATAGAGAGATATAAGCAGAGAGATACGAGATAGGAAGAAAGAAAAAGAGAGAAAGGGATGGAAAGAAACAGAAAGAGAGACATGAAAGGTATGGATATTGTGAATTAGTGGATACAGGTACATCTTTTAGGATAGAATGTGTGAAAGAAGATGTAGGAATTTGCATTTGAGGCTGAAGTAATGTAAGTGAAAGATCAGCAAAGTTCTCAGATACGTTTATTCAGAGCTCGTCGGAGAAGCAGGAACATTTGGCAAGATCAGTCTAATCCCCTGATTACGAAACAGTTTGAGTTTTAAAGTATGTGATGGTAAATATATGATTAAAATATGATAAATAAAGTTACGTACGTCAAGTATTTGAAGCTACTGATGTTTGGCGAATGGTTACTGTGCCAAATTGGTAGAAAATCACACTTTTTCCGACAATACTCATAAAGAAGCATGTTTATCGTCTGTCGTGTTATCACATCGTAGTTCAGTAGAACATTATTATCAAATGGCATTATCATAATATTTCCTTATTTACCTCACCTTTGTTTTAAAGTACGAAATGGGTGAGGGAAACAGAACACTGTCCATATTTCATTTGTTTCTGTACATTATTTCATATCATTTCTTGGAGTGACGCTGCGTGTTATGAAGAATATCACTCGCGAAAGATATACTTTCATCTTTTGCTATGAGGAAAACTCAATACTAATGGTCCAGCAGTACTACCTAATTATTTGGGAATGCATCTTCAAAAAACACTTCAAGTTAAAGAAAACAAAATTGACCAAATAAAACTAAGTCGTGTTGTTAATTCTCCCACACATATCATTGTTAGCAAGATCTCACAAAACTAGTTTATAATACTCCTATGCTCAAAGATAATCATCAAGACATTTGTTACGAAAGAGGAAAACATCTCATCCACATTCTTTAGCACCCCAAGAAACGTTAAGCTCCCATCTCGCAATTTTATCTCACTCTTTGCATCCCACCTGAGCATTACAGAGGCACTCAAAAACTCCAGTAATTCATTTGTATTCTATCGCACTCGCCGCTGCCGCCGCTGCCACCGCCGCCGCAGACGGAATGGGGAAGTCCGAATCTCTGCGGCCCCTTATACCGCGAGGTGACGCCTTGATGACCAGCCGGCGATAAATGCACACCACGTCTGCGGCACTTGGCAGACTATTAAAGCAGAGACATTGAGTGATGACCAGCAATGCTGTGATATCGTCTCGAGATTCTACCGACCTTCCTACTCCTCTTGGTTTGGTTTAAGAAATGGCAGCAATTTCTAATGCGATTGTAATCCAATGTAACAATTTTAAGAAAACACACAGCCAGAGGTCAACCGACAAGGCCACCTTACCCACTATCCTTTCATCTAAAAACGTTAAAATTACAAATTTAAACGACGATAATACAGACAAGGTATTAACTGCGCGGCACTCTACCTAATGCAGGACCTATCGTCTCCACCTTTCGGCAAGTGTACGTGAGGGTTGAAACCTAGGTACAGGTTATCAAATTTCATCTTTAGTCGACAATCAATGTAAAGCTGCTTACATGTAATGGAAGACTGCGATTGCGATAT
>BOPP01000070.1:786459-802596 GCA_017312745.1 Gryllus bimaculatus | reverse complement strand
ATAATATATATATAATCATTATATATATACTATATATTATAATATATATATATATATAGGGTTTCGCTTAATTTCTTCAAACATAAGATTTCCAGAACCAATTTAGAAATCATTTTATCGTATATTGTAAACTTCTAACATCCACTCAACAATTTGTAATAAATGAGGTACGCACTCAGTATTGCATTACAGGGTTTCACATGCCGACATTTGGCAGCTTGAATTTAATAAAAAAGGCGCGAAACTCAATAGCGCAGGACTAAGGTCTCCGCTAAATGAATTATAATTCCATGACTGAGCAATTTTTTAGAGATGTGCCATAATTGGCATATAACTTGTTTTCTAAATTACTCTAATATTATTAACGTTTGCGCGCTAAAAAGAAATAGGCTGGATAACGTATCAAGCGAATATTTGCACTTTTTCAGTCCAAAATAAACTTATTTTGTACATTTTCCGCGTTTCCCTGAATATCTAACGAACCTATAGAAACCTCTCGCGTAATTAGGACTAGCGTAGGTTTTTTGTTTATTTTACAGTTTTCTGCGCACCTTGAAATTACTTTAAATATTATAAAATACTATATCAATACTATATATATATTTTATATATATATATATATATATATACTATATATATATACTACCATGTGGTAGTTCTATCTTGCCCTTTCGTGATTTTTATTTGTATTAGTCGAATAACTGGTATGTTTTTGGTCGGCATAATTTAGTCCTTTTTCAAATCGACATTTTACTTTAAATTTAGGTGTAGAAAACGAGTTCCCGACTGGAGATGGTTAATGCTGGGATTGGCGATGTGCGCCTGGCGGAGAGGGTTACGGCGCGGTAACGATCGGTGTGTGGTGGTGAATGGGGTGGAGAAGAGGAGTTAGGAGCGAGGACCGTGGCGGAGGCCTAGTAGAGGCGGTGATTCAACTGTGAGACGGCCAACTACGGCAGTGACGAGGCGGCGGTGGTGACTGAGGTGGAATGCCGGGCAGTGGTGAAGGCGGTGGCAGAGTGGAAGGCAGCGCGGTGGTACGCGCCGTTTTGGGGCTTTCCGGCGGCGTTCTTTTGATTGAACTTCTTCTTTACTTACTGCAGCGCAACGTCGCGGTGTAACGGAACAGTGACAAGCCTCATTTGAGGAGCGTTTCATTAATATGCGTTTCGCCAGGAGGCAGCAATGTTCTTCGAACCGGGCTTTCGTTTGAGTCTCGCCACGCTAGTCGCGAACGTGGAGGTTGGTTTGGACTGCGTATGTGTGTGTAGGGGTGGCGCGGATGGTGTTTCCCCTACCTGCAAAGGGCAATATAAGGGTCTCAGGTCTAGTGCGAAGCAATCATAAATAGTTAACAATAATCACTTGGGCAGGAACCAAAATCATCCTGTTGCACTGTGATTCGACAATAATACAAATAATGTTGTTTTCTATACTTCTTAGTAACTATAAAATCTAATTTCTTGACGGAAGCAACAAGAGAAGATAACTTACTTCCTATTTAACATTAATAACTAACTCGCCATAATCAATTCAATTAATCCCTTATTATTTGGATTTTTAATTAGAAATTATTTGCAACGAAGACATTAGAAAATATAAAGATATTTGTAAAATGGAGAGTGAACAGCTACAGCGCGCTTGACAAAGAGAAGGGCTGTCCTCTTGTGTACAAAATTGCGTTCGGTACACGAAACATGCATATTGGATAGACGAAGTTCTTGTGATTTTGGACTTGCAACATTGTGGAAGAGGTCCGAGTCTTGGATTCAGCAAAAGAATTTTATTTATTTCGATATTAGAAAAAGTGACACTTTTAGTGCGTGTATTTTTAATTCGGGAGTATTTTAATTGGGAATTTGGTAAGGCGGAAAGGAAGAATCTCGGTAACTGGAAACGAGCATGTGATATGGGAGGACGCAAGGCATTGACAATTACAGATTCAAATAGCAATTTTTCATTATGCAAAAGGGCAATTTTCAAGCGTCTCAGGTCCTAGTCAAACAGTCATAAATAGAAAAATTATAATCACTTCGGTGGACCAAATCAAATCCTGTTGACCGTGATTCGCATAATAAATATGTGTTTTCTCTACTTCTTAGTAACTATGAACATCTAATTCCTCTTTGAGGAAGCAAAAAAGAGAAGATATATTTATATTAAAAATGTTGTTTTTGTGCACATTCCAAACTCCTTCATCATAAAGTTGGTATACTCCTTCATATCAATGGTAAGCCACGAGCACAAATGTATGAATTGTTTTTCGCACGATGCAACGGAGCAAAATTAGTATTATAACCCAGCCTATGTACACATAAGGAATGTAGTAATCAAAATTCTGTTTGCATATGTCTTTTTGAATATTTCCCCGACACTTCGAGATCCAATTCAATTATACTACCCTATGTGGGAAAATATCTTTGTATTATTTCTATGTTCGACCAACATTCCGGAATCGAACGCCAGCCTCAGAGTGCTGGGAGCACATTATCACCATATCTCCGATGTGCGCTAAACTAATACACCAACGTAAGTGTGTATTTTAAAGTGAACAATGGATAATATTTACCGTATTGGCTTGTTCTTGCTTGCTGTAGGATACCCTTCGGCATTCGACGTCCAGGTAGTTCCTGATGCACGCGTTTCTCGTCTTACATCTGGCGATACTCCTTTTCCTACAATTGCCCAAATATTTTATCATTTTTTTTAAGGTAAAACATTTTTTAAATGGACATATATATGTCTATTTGTGAAACATATTGGCATAAATAACATGTATTTGGAAAGAATTGAAGCGACTATTTAAATAAAGAACAAGGGTAAAGCTAGAAGGATAAAACAAACCCTCACAGTATACACGTGTCTAAACAGAATATCACTTTTTTTAAAACAATACATTCCAGATTTTTTTTATTAAGAAATCTAAAGCTATCCGAGGAAAGCGAAACGCAAACTGCATCTACGAATAACGTAGAGTAGTATACCGAATAGAAGATGTCCGATTTGGGAGAGGCAATAGTGGCTCAAATCATACACGATACTACTAAATTTAACTTAGTTAGTTCCCACATAGCCTCCTTTACAATTCATGCGGGAAACATTTAATTTTTTGGATAAATAGTCCAAAAGCAAATATACTTTTAAGGAACTGAGTGTTGAAAAAATGATTTGTGAAGAAAATAGGGCGAGGAGACACAAAGAATTTGGAAGCGGCAAACAGACAACTGCCTCCCTTTTTGAAGAAACAGAACACACAAAACGAACAATGGAAGAGACGCCGTTCAGCGAGTGAAGGCCGGCGGGCGGCGGCGGGGCGGGGCGGCGGCCGGCGGGCGGCGGCGGCGGCGGCGAGGCGGAAGATAGGAGCACAGACCCCCACGCACAAAAAGAAGGCTGTCCGCTGCGAAGCAGGAAAAGAGTGAAAGGCACAATATCGCTCATTTTTCTAGTAACTCATTTGTCTCAATTTTAACTCCCTTCACGTTCATTACCCCATGATAGTCTGAAAGGAATGGATACCACGGTCAAGTGCAACGAACATTACCTCAGAACGTCGAGTTGCCCGATGCCTGGTATTTGGGGTAAAAGGTCTTCATGAAGATTTAGGTCAATAATCTTCTTGCAAACGTTATCAAAAGTAAAAATGATTGACGTTACACTGAGATATTCTTACAACATCTCATTACTTTTTCAAGCCTGGAGCTTGTTATGACGCTACACCTTTGAACGCGTTGTTATGTCCCCTTACTGTACATAAGAATGATTCGCTAATAGCGAAGCTTAACTATTAATAGGTGTAAACTTATTAAACGTCGCCAAAAGATGAACGTTTGCAAAATGTAGAAGTCGTGATGGACACGTGGGAGAGATGTCTTAAACTTTAAAACATTGAAACACATACAGAATGCACAAGCTGCCACATTGTATGACTATTCTATTTATTGAACAGGGCAAGAAAATATCAAATTAATCTTATTGATTGAAGCAATAATTTTTAATGTTAGAATCAGTCTAATAAGAGATATCTCTCAGAAAGATCTTTTCTTCAAGTTTAACGTCTTTTGTTTTACATCCACTTTAAACTGAGTAATTATGAGCATCAAAATACTTTTTTACAGTCTGCGTGCATTTTTTTATTTCTCTATTATTTCGCATAATGTAAAACGATAAGCCCGACAACGAAAGAAATAAAATGAGATGAGAGAACCCAGTTGAATCTTTAATTTTATAAAACAACAAAAGGATAACAATTACTATAAATCATTTAATTCAAATTGGACCAATAGCTATTAAATAAGAAATATCAAAATTCCATTATAATGTTCGCCTTGGTAGCGAAACGAAAATACATAAACCATATTTCCATATTCCAACGTTCCTGGGGCCACTGTTGGATGGGCATACGTTAAAGAGTAGTTAGCAGGCGGTCTGCCACGTTACGCACTGAAAACGCCCAGTAGAATTCCAGTCTAACTGTCATCGTATTATCTGCGGCCGAGCAGGGCGGGGCGGGGCCGACAGGCCCTCCAGCTTCTATTGGTGGCGCGCGGCGGCGGCGCACGGCTCCGGGCGGCCCTCCTGGACTAATTAATTTAACGGCTCGTAATCCAGTTTGCGGAGGAGATCGGAGAAGGCCGCCGTGGTTTCAAAGGCAACTTCTTGGAACATGGGTCCCGGGCACCAATGTTCGGGAGATTTGTTGAGCCAAATTTCAGTAGACGAAAACTTGAACACGTGTTATTTCCGAATTGAATCATGTTTGTGTGTCCGTATGCTAAGTTAGTATGTCAACTAAAAGATGAATTGCGATGTTTCGGGTATTTATTTATATATATATATATATATATATATATATATATATATATATATATATATATATAGGGTTCGCTTAATTTCTTCAAACATAGATTTCCAGAACAATTTAGAAATCATTTTATCGTATATTGTAACTTCTACATCCACTCAACCAATTTGTAATAAATGAGGTACCACTCAGTATTGCATTACAGGGTTCACATGCCGACATTTGCAGCTTGAATTTAATAAAAAAGCGCGAAAATATAGCGCAGGACTAAGGTCTCCGCTAAATGAATTATAATTCCATGACTGAGCAATTTTTTAGAGATGTGCCATAATTGGCATATAACTTGTTTTCTAAATTACTCTAATATTATTAACGTTTGCGCGCTAAAAAGAAATAGGCTGGATAACGTATCAAGCGAATATTTGCACTTTTTCAGTCCAAAATAAACTTATTTTGTACATTTTCCGCGTTTCCCTGAATATCTAACGAACCTATAGAAACCTCTCGCGTAATTAGGACTAGCGTAGGTTTTTTGTTTATTTTACAGTTTTCTGCGCACCTTGAAATTACTTTAAATATTATAAAATACTATATCAATACTATATATATATTTTATATATATATATATATATATATACTATATATATATACTACCATGTGGTAGTTCTATCTTGCCCTTTCGTGATTTTTATTTGTATTAGTCGAATAACTGTATGTTTTGGTCGCATAATTTAGTCCTTTTTCAAATCGACATTTTACTTTAAATTTAGGTGTAGAAAACGAGTTCCCGATGGAGATGGCGCTGGGGATGGCGATGTCGCTGGCGGAGAGGGTTACGGCGCGGTAACGATGGGTGTGGTGAATGGCGGTGGAGAAGGAGGAGGTTAGGGCGGAGGACGTGGCGGAGGCCTAGTAGAGGCGGTGACACTGGTGGAGGCCACTGGCAGTGGAGGCGGCGGTGGTGACTGAGGTGGATGCGGGGCCAGTGGTGAAGGCGGTGGCAGAGTGGAAGGCAGCCGGTGGTACGGCCGTTGGGGCTTTGGCGGCGTTCTTTGATTGACTTCTTTACTTACTGCAGCGCAACGCGCGGTGTAACGGACGTGGACAAGCCTCATTTGAGGAGCGTTCATTATATGCGTTTCGCCAGGAGGCAGCATGTTCTTGAACCGGGCTTTCGTTTGAGTCTCGACGCTAGTCGCGACGTGGAGGTTGGTTTGGATGCGTCTGTGTGTGTAGGGGTGGCGCGGATGGTGTTCCCCTATGCAAAGGGCAATATAAGGGTCTCAGGTCTAGTCGAACAATCATAATAGAAAAATAATCACTTGGGCAGGACCAAAATCATCCTGTTGACTGTGATTCGCATAATAAATATGTTGTTTTCTATACTTCTTAGTAACTATAAAATCTAATTCTCTTTGAGGAAGCAAAAAAGAGAAGATAACTTACTTCCCTATTAACTTAATAACTAACTGCCCTAAAATTAATTAATATTATTATTTGGATTTTTAATTAGAAATTATTGCAACGAAGAAATTAGAGAAATATAAAGATATTTGTAAAATGGAGAGTGGAAAGCTACAGCGCGCTTGACAAAGAGAAGGGCTGTCCTTTGTTACAAATTGCGCGGTACAGAAACAATGCATATTGGATAGACGAGTTTGTGATTTTGGACTTGCAACATTGTGGAAGAGGTCGAGTCTTGGATTCACAAAAGAATTTTATTTATTTCGATATTAGAAAAGTGACACTTTTAGTGCGTGTATTTTTAATTCGGGAGTATTTTAATTGGGAATTTGGTAAGGCGGAAAGGAGAATACGGTAACTGGAACGAGCATGGATATGGACGCAGGCATTGACAATTACAATTCAAATAGCAATTTTTCATATGCAAAGGGCAATTTAAGCGTCTCAGGTCTAGTCAAACAATCATAATAGAAAAATAATCACTTCGGCTGGACCAAATTCATCCTGTTGACCGTGATTCGCATAATAAATATGTTGTTTTCTATACTTCTTAGTAACTATGAAATCTAATTCTCTTTGAGGAAGCAAAAAAGAGAAGATATTTTATTTAAAAATGTGTTTTGTGCATTACTCCTTCATATAAATTGGTAACTCCTTCATATCATGGTAAGCCGGCACAAATGTATGATTGTTTCGCACGATGCAACGGAGCAAAATTAGTATTCTAACCCACCTAGTACCATAAGAATATAATAAAATCTGTTTGCATATGTATTTGATATTCCCCGACACTTCGAGATCCATTCATTATACTACCCCTATGTGGGAAAATATCTGTATATTTTCTAGTTCGAAAATTCCGGAATCGAACCCGCGCTCAGAGTGCTGGGAGCCCATTATCACCATATCTCCGATGTGCGCTAAACTAATACACAACGTAGTGTGTAATTTTAAAGTGACAAATGATATATTACGTATTGGCTTGTTCTTGCTTGCTGTAGGATACTTCGGCATTCGACGTCAGGTAGTTCTGATGCACGCGTTTCTCGTCTTATATGCGATACTCCCTTTTCAATACAATGCCCAAATATTTTATCATTTTTTTAAGGTAAAACATTTTTTAAATGGACATATATATGTCTATTTGTGACATATATGGCATAACATTATTGAAAGAATTGAACGACTATTTAAATAAAGACAAGGGAAGCTAGAAGGAATAAAACAAACCCTCACAGTATACACGTGTCTTAACAGAATATACACTTTTTTTAAAACAATACATTCAGATTTTTTTTATTAAGAATCTAAAGTATCGAGGAAAGCGAAACGAACTGCATCTACGAATACGTAGAGTAGTATAGAATAGAAGATGTCGATTTGGGAGAAGGCAATAGTGGGCTCAATCAATACAAGATACTACTAAATTTACTTAGTTATTCAACATAGCCTCCTTTACAATTCATGCGGGAAACATTTAATTTTTGGATAAAGTAGTCAAACAAATATACTTTTAAGGAACTGAGTGTTGAACAAATAGATTTGTGAAGAAAATAGGCGAGGAGAACAAAGAGATTTGGAAGCGGCAAACAGACAATGCTGCTTTTGAGAAACAGAACACACAAACGAACAATGGAAGAGACGCTTCAGCGAGTGAAGGCGGCGGCGGCGGCGGCGGCGGCGGCGGCGGCGGCGGCGGCGGCGGCGGCGGCGGAAGATAGGAGCACAGACCCAACCACGACAAAAGAAGGCTGTCGTGCGAACAGGAAAGAGTGAAAGGCACAATATCGCTCATTTTCTAGTACTATTTGTCTCATTTACTCCCTTTCACGTTCATTACCCATGAAGTTGGAAGATGAATACGGTCAGTGCACGATTACTCAAACGTCGATATGCGGAATGCCTGGTATTTGGGGTAAAGTTTTCATGAGATTTAGGTATATTTCTTGCAAAGTTATCAAAGTAAAAATGATTGACTTACTGAGATATTACAACATCTCATTACTTTCAAGCCTGGAAGCTTGTATGACGCTACACCTTGACCGTTGTTATGCCCTTACTGTACATAAGAACTGATTCGCTAATAGCGAAGTTAACTATTAATAGGTGGTAAACTTTTAAACGTCGCCAAAAGATGAACTTTGCAATGTAGAAGTCGTGATGGAACGTGAGAGATGTCTTAAACTTTTAAAACATTGAACACTACAGAATGCACAGTGCACATTGTATGACTATTCTATTTATTGAACAGGGCAGAAAATATAAATTTAATCTATTGATTGAAGCAATAATTTTTTATGTTAGAATCAGTCTATAAGAGATACTCTCTTCAGAAAGATCTTTTCTTCAAGTTTAACGTTCTTTTGTTTTACATCCACTTTACTGAGTAATTATGAACATCAAAATACTTTTTACAGTCTGCGATGCATTTTTTATATTCTCTATTATTTCGCATAATGTAAAACGATAAGCCGACAACGAGAAGAAATAAATGAGATGAGAGAAACAGTTGAATATTTAATTTTATAAAACAACAAAAGGAATAACATTAATATAAATCATTTAATTCAAATTGAAATAGCTATTAAATAAGATATCAAAATTCCATTATAATGTTCGCCTTGCGTTAGCGAAACGAAAATACATAAACCATTTTCATATTCCAAACGTTCCTGGGGCCACTGTTGGATGGGCATACGTTAAGAGTAGTTAGCAGGCGGTCTGCCACGTTACCACTGAAACGCCCAGTAGAATTCCAGTCTAAACTGTCATCGTCTTATCTGCGGCCGAGCAGGGCGGGGCGGGGCCCGACAGGCCCTCCAGCTTCTATTGGGGCGCGCGGCGCCGCGAACGGCTCGGGGGCCCTCCTGGACTAATTAATTAACCGCTCGTAATCCAGTTGCGGAGGTGATCGAGAAGGCCGCCGTGTTTCAAGGCAACTTCTTGGAACATGGGTCCCGGGCACCAATGTGTCGGGAGATTTGTTGAGCCAAATTCTAGTAGACGAAAAACTTGACACGTGTATATTTCGAATTGAATCATGTTTGTGTGCTCGTATGCTAAGTTAGTATGTCAACTAAAAGATGAATTGCGATGTTTCGGGTATTTATACAGTTCTATGATCTAGAGATCTATAATAGGACAAACTATGGTCTCGTTCTAGGGCCAAAATACCTTTCAATAAAACGATATCTTTCTATGTTTTATTTCAAATTCAATATATTTACGGTAATAGTTTTTAAGAACAAAAGCATCAGTTCTTGTAAACGAGTTTTGTCATCAGGACTACTGAGAAAACAATAAGAGCATGTTTACACGATTAAAAGTTTGTTATCATTAAATAACACGAAAAGAAAAAATCTTACAGTCTCTGGTGCTAATAATGTAGCATTGTACAATTGGTACGAGACTATTAAGAGAAAATTCCATTAATTTTTCTTTTATTCATACTAATGTTTTTTTCTAGACTAAAATATCCAGAAGTAAACATTTGTATCTTCGATAGTCGTCATTATTACCTAACATAATTTTTAAATAAATTGTTGAACCAACTTGGATACACACCTTATTCAACACAAATGTCAGCCGGCATAAACAAATATTTGCATTGATAACAAGTAAATATATTACTAAAAATGTTTCAAAAATGTAACCGATCAACAGAAAATACTTTAAAAGTAAAGTAAAACAATTTGAATTTGGATTATAGAGAATTCATGAATTGAAAATTCGGTTGTTTGTAACTTCGAGGATAAAAGATAGGATTCATATGTGTGGATATGTTGGATGCAGGAGACAGAGACAGAGCGAGAGTAAGAGCGAGAGCGAGAGCAAGAGGGCGCGCGAGAGACCGGGCGCGAGAAAAAGAGAGGGAAAGAGAGATAGAGCAAGAGACAGAGAAAGACACAGAGAAAGAGAAAGAGAGAGTGAGAGAGTGAGAGAGAGTGAGAGAATGAGAGAGAGTGAGAGAGTGAGAGAGAGAGTGAAAGAGAGTGAGAGTGAGAGAGTGAGAGAGAGTGAGAGAGAGTGAGAGAGAGTGAGAGAGAGTGAGAGAGTGAGAGAGTGAGAGAGTGAGAGAGTTAGGAAGAGGACGAAGATACAGCAAAAAATTGAGCAGTAGATAAATCTAAGGGGAAGACAGTTTCTTATAGATAATATAGTTTCTCTCAGACAATATTAGTATTTTATTTCATAGCATTCGCCGAGCTCTTAGTCAGCGTCATGCGCGAAACATGGTTGGCTTCTACCCTCTCGAACTAAAGTATTAATTTTTACTCGCGGTGAAACAGAAATACTGCGCACATGGCGGCTTCGCACGACGTGTAAAGTCACGCACTCAAAGACAATGGTGCGAAACGTTCTTACAACTTTCTCACTATTAAACTATGCATTCTTTATTTGGATTGATTGATGCTTCCGGGTACATCTACTGCTATGGTCATGTTAGTGTAGTTGATATTTTATTCCGGGAGGTGGCTGTATTCCTTCTCCTCCGGATGGAGATGTCCGGCGTTGACCTGCACGTCGGCTCGCGGGACATTTTCCTCTCAAATTATCTCCTTCAATGGCTCACCCTGAAGAATACCTAAGCTCTCGACATGTGTGGTAGTGTAGAGCATATAAGTACAAATGTCATAGGGGAGGATAGAACAAGTAAGACAAAGAAAAGATAGCGCGCGGGCTATGGCCCGTTTGTTAGCGTATTACTCCAGTATTCGCCTGCTAATTCTGGGATAAACCACGGAAAACTACCGATCAGCTATGCAAATCGCTTGAATTCTCCTCCATACAATGGATCAATTCCTGGCTAGTACCTTATAATCCGCTACCGTCGGGACTAGAATCTTAGGGCCTCCCGGTCATAGTCGCTTCACAAGCATCTGTTCTGGGTTTAAGCTATCTCATTCGGTCTCTTTATTTGCTGCTTATCTCTTACGATTTGTTTAGAATACACAAATTGTAGCATTGCAGCTCCCACTCATTTTACAGGACCGCGGTGTGTGACGTTTTTCAATTAAGGAACAGCGAGCGAAAGAGAGATAATTATGAGAGAGAAAAGCATGAGTGTGAAAGCGTAAGATGACATGTAAGAGTTAAAGTAACTGAATGATTACGAGAGTAATGACAACACGAAAACTGCCGCAATAAAGACAATGGATATCGCAGTTTCGGACGTGAAATACTAACTTCGCTGCGGTAGAAAGAAATGGAAAGAGGAGGTGACACCCACTTTTGCATAGCTCCCACCCATTCTACTGGCCACACGTTGCAAGACGTTCTTCCGTCAAGAAACAGAGAGCAAAAAGAAAAACAGAGTGAGAGCGTAGGGTAATAAGTGAATAATAGTACGATGTAACTGGATTATTATGAAACTAATAAGTTAAAAGAGACTGGCTGCAAAAAAAGGTAATGCAAATCGCAGGGTCCAACGTGAGCTACCATCTCTTCCGCGATAGTATGAAGGAAAGAGGAGGAGGCGACGGCGGCAGCGGCGGCGGCGGCAGCGGAGGTGGCAGCGGCAGCTTGGGGCACAACGAATCTTTCAGGGGCCAAGGGTCAAACGACTTCTCTCCCCACCCCTCCCACTCGGCTGCCAGGAGCCGCATCTCAGTGGGGCAGTCTCGTGCAGAGACACCGCCCACGCCTTGCAACTTCCAGCTACCATCTTCACCCCACCCTCTTTTAGTATTTTTATTTCCATCGTATGGTCGCCGCACGCTTTAATATATTATCAATTACAAATAGTTATTTTATTCAGTCCATTAAGTCCGCCGGCGCCCCTGAGCTTCTGTTATGCTCCCTTCTCCCTCAGGGTTGCTTATAAACAATGTGTCCGGTGCTCTACCCCACTCCTCCTTTATGCTACTGCAGGTGACAGGATCCACCTGTTTATGCATGTTGACTTCTAATGTCACACCTTTAAGTCAAGTAAATTCTTTAATTTCCTTAAGACAACTCTTTTTACGTACGAGATAATTATTAGTTGGAGATAACTTATCGTACAAAGAGTATTCGGAAGGCAGGTTTTAACGCCTTGAAGTTAATTACTATTATCCAATATATTAGTATAACCAAATGTTATAAAGTGATAATAAACGTGTGTATACGCAGAGTATACTGGGAATATCCAAACTAATAATAAAAGATAATATACACCCAGCAGAGTTTACGTGTGAAACGAACTACATTGTTCCATGTGTCCTTTGTTTCCATTAAGAAATGGGAAGAATTTTCGTTACGTGCAAATATGAATGTGTTGACAGTTTTCTAATTGTTCCGGTCACTGCTAAGCTGAAATTTAAGAATAATTTTTCCTAAACATATTATTATACGCAAAATTGAAAACGTTTCTATCTGAAAAATATTATATCAACGTTACAGCAGCAATGGTTCTTCAGACTAGGCGAAAATGACATGCAAGTTATTCTTTTCTTTTTCATTCACGTGTTTGAGTTTTTTCCCGTGAGCCTTCGCCTTTCTACTTTGTTACAAGCGCTGGAAAACAGTTCGTTGATAAATTCGTTATACGCTGCATGTGTAATTTCTTCGAGCCTCTCCAGAAGTAATACCCTGTAACGAATGTAATGTTGTGAAAACGTGTATTTATCCCATGAAAATTCAGGAACATTCGTAATAAAACACACAAGTTAGTGGGGTACATTTGTTTAGTGTCCAAGTCTCCAACAGCTTGGGAATATTTAGCAGGCAGCGTTTTGGCGCTAACCTCACGCATAATGTAATATTTATAAGATGTAACTTGGGAAAGACCACAATTCTTGGCGCTTACCGTACCGAAAATAACTGGATGACATATAAAATATAAATAATTTGATTTATTCTATGCTATTACAAGAAATTTCAATTACATGCGCAGCGCCTTCTACTTGAAATATTTCAACGTCCGCCAATTACATGCAGGCTGTCTTTCCTCGACATTTGTCAAATGCCCTCAAATAATGTTGTCCTCTGAACCTACCGTATAGCAACAGGTTTAAAGACTAACGCACTTGCCGAGGCTTGTTACTCTTCCTGTATACCTTTACACCGTTCGTTTTGTTATGATGATTTCACTGCAAGTGCGATACCCGTGCGTCCAAGTGCTATCTGATATGTGCCACATTCTGTTTATATTTTCCTAGGATGGACCCTTGCGCCTACTAATACAAGCTTTCTCTTTACACTCAACAGGAATATTCCTAAAATTAGGTACAAACGGCAGCAAGTATTATTAATTATTATAACCTATATTGACCATTTTTGTAGAACGGAGACTCGCACAATGTGAAAACTGTGCATTATAAATTTACCCAGAGTGATGTACCCATTATAGACTGGTTAAATTTAACAGAAATAACTTTGCAATTGAGATAATTCGACGAACAGTGATTTATCTTACCCACAATATTAATAAATTGGGGAACATTGAAACCTTCACGCACATGAAGAACTCACTTTGGCATTAATAAATTACTTTTCAGTTGGTAGCGCGTATAGTAATTCTGTAAATTACAAAAGCATGAACAAATATAATGAACTATAAATAATCGAAAAATTATAAAAAAAAACGATCGTAAGTAAAAAATGACCTTTCATACAGCTCTTGTTGAAAAGCATTTCAAGTTTTCATCGCATTTTAATAACACAATAAAACCTTACTTTTCGTGTGTTTCATATGCTTTTACGGAGTGCGCAATTTCATTTTTATGCATTCTCGTATTTTAGAGGTTCATACTGAATATGCCGATCTAGTGTACGCTGAAATATTATCTTGGCAAATACATTGATCTCGGCAGACACGTTTTAATTTTCAATATGCAAGAATGAAGGATCATATAATTTCTTTCTTCTCCCAATAAAGTTTGATTAATCTACTTAATAGGGTATTCATAAAGAATGAAAAGAACAGTGATCACCCAAAGGGTTATAAGGAGAATTATCCAGTATACGATAGCCGTTCATCTCACATCACTTTCTAAAGAGATGGCTTGCACCACTTCCGTCAGGAACGAAAAGACACCAACAAACACGTGGCTTATGACGTCCGCAGCCCTATGTGAAGAGCAGGCGTATCGAGTGTCTTGCAGAACAAAGCAGCTGTACCCGCCCCAAGCGAAACCATCTAGAGCAGGGTAAAGAATGCATAAAAAGTTGAATAAGCCGGAGTTTTCCAACCCCGTATATATGAAAAGAGCATGTAATCTTTTATACATAAGCAAGCTCGAGGCAATAGCAATGAACTGGTTCCGATAATGTAATGCGTCTTGCCCCTCTCCCGTCAGGCGACCCTTGAAGTCCCAGACCCTTCCTTTCTCTTTTGATTAAAATTCGGGCACGAGTCTTACACAGTTAATATACAAAACTAGTTTCCTCGCAACCTCCTCTGAGTTTCCTCCCCTATTTTTTTCGAGGGTTTGCATTTTTTCATGAAAACGTACGCATATATTCTGTTACCTTTGTGTATAAGTAGCTTCGTTTTCCATTAGATAAAACGACTAACCCTCGTCTACCAAATCCATGAGATAATATGACTGACATGCGCTGTTACTTCTTCACCCATCAGTGCAGCATTTTCTGAACTAATTTCCTGTCCATGAGTGTTCACAACGGTGGATGTCAAGGTAAAAATACTAGTCCCTTCGTAAACGACCCCTTAATACTCTGCCTGAGGATTAACCTTTGTTAGCGGCAGTTATACCTGTGGCTAAGCACATAGAAAAACGGCGCTTCGATGCTTTATTTTTTGATTAAGGGGGAGAAGGGTCATTATCAAAAATATCGGTGTCAATTAATTTTTACATGTTAAGAAGAAATCTTCAAATGAGAGAGGTGAAATACAAATCAACAATCACAGAAATATTCCTCTTACACAATGTATAATGCAAATACACAACTATTAAATTAATAATTAAAGAATGTTAATTTCAATTAAAAAATCTAATCCAGTACAGTGTAATTAATATATATTTCAAAAGCAGTAAAAATTGTGAAAGGTTGAATAGAAGTTTCGTGTACTCTCCCCAGAAAAAAACAACACCAAAAGCCTGTCTACTGTCTATGCTAAGGAAAAACGAAGAACGGCCGATACGGACGAGGTCATTGACTTTGACATTCTATGCAGCATTTGATATACTGGACTCCCCGCAATTGATGTTAAAATAACATTACGATAAAAATCAGCTTCTAGTGTCTGAAAAAACAACGAAAATTTCTATAATAATATTTCATTGCAATAACAACTTATTGGTACTTTTCTGGGCGAGACTATAAATGATATAAAACCTGTTTTCGGCAAAAAAAATGTTTTCCCGGGAACTTCGAGAAATAAAATGTCTTCGAGTTTTCAAAGTTATGAAGATATAAAAAATGGAAAAAAAAGCTGTACACAAATTTTTGGTAATATGTGAAAACATGGCACAAGCTCTTCAAGAGTATCGTGCTGCCACTGGCTGTTAACATTTTCTATATCACAGAAAATAATTATAATCTGAACACCGCCACGTTCCGTTGTATTGATTTTTATTTGCACTTTCAAGCAGAAACCTTTTTTTTCAACTGTGTGTGCTTTTAACGGCAAGAGCCACTCCGTCGCCATTCTACGATACATCTTTGAACCCAATCACATTTGTGAAGACGCTCCTAGGTCGAACCCCAAACTGCTTGAATGGAGCGAAGCACGCTAGCTTGCCTAGTACCCCACCGTAAATCCAATCAGAATAAATCACCGGCAGCGCAGACAAGAGCTCGCGCGAAGAGATAAAGAAATCGACTCTACGCCATTACTGTTCAAATGGCTCCTGGCATACGTGTGATATATGGAGAGGCTGAGCCGTCCTCTCCAGGCTCCGGCTGCTCCCCGCCCAACCCCGCCC